>CAUYRH010089230.1:0-18638 GCA_963574655.1 Perodicticus potto | reverse complement strand
AGAGCCTCAAGCTGTCACCCTGGATAGAGTGCTGTGGCATCACAGCTCACAGCAACTTCCAATTCCTGGGCTCAAGCGAGTCTCTTGCCTCCGCCTCCCAAGTAGCTGGGACTACAGGCGCCAGCCACAACGCCCGGCCATTTTTTGGTTGCAGCTGTCATTATTGTTTGGCGGGCCCAGGCTGGATTCGAACCCGGCAGCTCAGGTGTACGTGGTTGGCACCTTAGCCCGTTGAGTCATAGGCTCAGAGCCAATTCAGGGAAAATTTTTGTCTTTAATTTGGCACAATCATTTTCTTCTTAATAATTTTTTCATATTCAAGAATAACATAAGGTTAAAGTTTATTAAAACAAGATTAAATCCTAATGTTTGTCCTATTGTGTCATAATGTACTTATTCTTTTTTGGCTTGCATTTCACCTATAAACATTTCCATGTCATTAAATATTCTTCAATACAGTATTTGTGGCATGTGGAGGTGAGGACCGTGTATCATAGGTCCAGAAACTAGTCTGAAACTATCACTAAGTCTGAAATGTGCTCTGGCACTGCCATCTCTCCAGTGTTTATTTATTGTTTGCTTAAAAATTGCCAACCCGCTGGGCATGGGTCCTGAAGCCTATAATCCCAGCACTCTGGGAGGCCAAAGCAGGTGGATTGCTTGAGCTCAAGAGTTCAAGACCAGCCTGAGCAAGAGTGAGACCCTGTCTCTAAAAAAATATCTAAGCATTGTAGTGGGTGCCTGTAATCCCATCTACTTGGGAGGCTGAGGCAAGAGGATCACTTGACCCGAGAGTTTGAGGTTGCCGTGAGCTGTGAAGGTACAGCACTCTACTGAGCGCAATAAAGTGAGACTCTATCTTAAAAAGAAAAAAAAAAATTGCCAACCTTTGTCAACCTAAGTGAACCATTACTTTGCTACTGTTCAGCTAGTGTTTAAGTCACAGGGATTTCCAAACTTTTTTTCCCTCTGTCACACATTGGAAAAATAAAAGTTATCTGAGCCACATTTTATTATTTTTATTTTTTGAGACAGAGTCTCACTTTCTTGCTCTTGGTAAAATGCCGTGGCGTCATAGCTCACAGCAACCTCAAACTCTTGGGTTTAAGCGATTCTCTTGCCTCAGCCTCCCAAATAGCTGGGACTGCATATTTTCCATAACACTTGGCTATTTTCCACAGAGATGGGGGTTTCACTCTGGCTCAATGCTGTTCTTAAACCCATGAGCTCAGGCATTCTACCCACCTGGGCCTCCCAGAGTGCTAAGATTACAGGTGTGAGCTCCACACTTTAAATACACACTCATCAAAGCTGATTAACAAAAAAAAAAGTTCTGTGCATACTTCTCATATTCGACACCACAAATTAAAAAAGTCCTCACAAAATCAGCATGTGGCCTCTGGGTACAAGTTGGACATCTCTGGTTTAAGGCAACACACACACACACAAAAGAATTTTCAGTTGTTTCAATGCATAGTTTTGAAAAATAATGAAGTTATAATAATAGAAATTTGATTTCTGTGACAAAATCAATTTTTAATTTTACTGTGGACTCTTATGAAGGAAAATAAAGCAATAATAATAATTTGGAAGTTTACAGTGGTGAAAGTGGGTATAACTTTGAAATACTGCTATCAGTAATTTTTACCAATGTATCAACAAAATAGTATTAATGGAATGATGTGTAATATTTAAAAAGACTAGCTGATTAAATGCTTTTTATACCTTGACTTTAAAATGCTCTATAATTGGGTTATTTTTATCCATTGAACTTTCCTGGAAAAAAATTTAAATACATATATTTCTGTTTTTACAGATTGCAGAATGGCTTTCAGATGGTGAAAGACCTGCCTTATGTCTGAAAATGGATGAAAGCCATAGACCAGTGAAACTTCGGAAAGTTGTCCTTGGATTTCCCTACACTAGTAACCAAACTGAATTTAAGTTTGATCTAACCCTCAACTACAAAATTGCCAGTGTTATACAGACGTACTCTGATCAAAAACCCACACTTGTGGTATGGATGGTTGGTTGCTTAGTTTTTAGTGTAATATTCAGTTTTTAACTTGATAATAAAAAATTATTAATTTATTTTCAGTTTTGTGCAACAAGGAAGGGTGTACAACAGGCTGCTTCTGTTCTTCTGAAAGATGCTAAATTTATTATGACTATGGAACAGAAACAGAGGTATAGTTTTTCATTTTTTCATGGAAGTGAAAGGACTCTTGGGGATCATCAGGATAAGAAGAGAAAACTTAGGTTTGTCCCTTAACCTTGGGCAAGTTTACTTGACATGACAAGCTTCAGTCTCCTCATTTGCAAAAATAATAGTAATTTTGAGGAGTGAGATAATAAATCCTGATGCAGCTATGATTGATCTTTATTTCATAGCCAGATGTTGTGAAAGATGAAGATTATCCATACTGCTGTCTTCATTTTTTTTTAAATCTACTTTCAATCCAGTATCTATTATAATCTTTCAAAGATTATAAAGCCGATGGATGTATTGCTAATTAATCTGTCAGCAATCTCTAATCCATTTGACCACTTCCACCTTACTTAAACACTCTGGACTCTGCTTCCGTAATCATCTTCCACCAGTATTCATCTTTCTTTGCAGGCTGCTCATTCTTCGTCCCCTTTTCACTTCTTTTACCCAACTCTTAAATTTGGCATTCTAGGAGATTCATTTTTTCTAATTCCCCACTCCCAGGTCCTTGTATCTACTCACATGAGTTTCATGTACATTTATGTATGTCTATAAATCCCCAAATTTTACCTTCAGCTCAGACCTCCCTACTGAACTCCAGGGCCGTAGTCCATCTGTTTAACTGAATTCCAGTTGTATATTTTGTGAACAATCTCAAACTCATATCCTAAGTAGAACCTCGAGTTTTCTCTCAAACCACCTTCTTCTTCAGTGTTCCCTATCTTAATTATTTGTTATACCTAGTTGCTCATGGGAGAAACCTATCATTGATAATATTCATTTTCCAAGCCATAGACAGTCACCAAGTCCACTTTATTATTCTAAGTGTATCTCAAATATATCATTTTGTCTCCATCAGCACTGCCACCTTCCTAATTCAAGTCACTTAATATCTTGCTTGGGTTGTATTCTTTTCTCTGTTGACTATACACATACTTTTATCCTGTTTCAATCTATTCTCTACATAGCAGAGTGATTGTTTAAAATGGCACATCTGAATACATCAGTTTCCTGCCTAAAACTCTTTAATAGCTTCTTATTGTCCTTAGGATAAAATCCATAATTCTTAGTGTGGCCTGTAATACCCCAGTGTTATGCCTAGCTAATTCTCCAGACTCATTGTGAGAAAGTGAAATTAATGCTAACGAAAAAACATTAGCAGCCAGTAATGATTAAGCCTTTTCATACTAGCTGTAGACGGTTTTATAACATTGTTGACTATTATTATTTTTTTTAACTTTTTCAACAAAGATGGGGTTTCAATAACAGATTGACCAGTTGATTAAAAAACTAGTTAATATAATAAATGTAAAAGTAGAACTTTTTTAGAAAGCATAGGTATAGGGTAGAGTTTGGAGCATTTTATTTGTTGGGTGAATAAACTAGGTGATCAAGTTGGTCCATGTCACTTTAGTCAGAAACAAGATGTGGTGTGTCAAGTAACAAGCTTCTAAACTGACTGAAGGCACTTTTGAAAGACTTAAGCTGTTGTTTGTGCAATGATGGCATCATTCACATAGAACAGCTGTGTGGTCCCCTAACATGAATACTCAATAATTAACATTTTCAGCTGAAGTTACCTATATGAGTAAAGAACTGAAATAGATAGACTATAAAGTCCTTTTAAACTAATTTACATTTCATCCTCTCCCTTTTTCCTGTTCTCTGCTCCACACAAATTAACTAATTTTGTTGCAGATAATCATTTTGTTCCAGAAAGCATTTACCTTAATTCCTTTTCTCATTTTGCACTCTTACCTAGTTACTCAAGGAAATTCTCTGTCTCATATAATTCTTATTTTTTCTCTTTGTGCCTTATTTTTTCTTTCTTCATCCTTTTTTTTTTTTTTTTGCAGTTTTTTGCCAGGGCTGGATTTGAACTCACCACCTTTGGCATATGGGGCCGGCACTCTACTCCTTTGAGTCACAGGCGCCACCTTCTTCATCCTCTTTTTTATTCATGCTTTTTCCAGAAAGAAAATGTTCGTATTAGAAACATACTGAAGTCAGAGACCCAGATTTGAATTACAGTGCCGCCATTGGTCATATTACTTGACTTCTCTCAGCTGTAGTTTCTTTTCTTTTTGAGACAAAGTCTCACTTTATCACCCTTTGTAGAGTGCTATAGCATCATAGCTCATAGCAGCCTCCAACTCTTGGGCTCAAGAGATCGTCTTGCTTCAGCCTCCCAGGTAGCTAGGACCTTAGGCTCCTGCCACAACACTTGGCTAGTTTTTCTATTTTTTTTTAGTAGAGACATAGGTCTCGCTCTTGCCCAGGCTGATCTGGAACTTCTGAGTTCAAGCACTCAACCCACCTCAGCCTCCCAGACTAGGATTAAAGGCCTAAGCCACTGCGCCCAGCCTTAGCTGCAGTTTCTTAATCAAGATTAGGTATATAGCACTACCTTACCATGTTATTGTGATAATTAAATAAGACATAAGATCCAAATAGTGCATAGCACAGTTTGTGCTTAATAAAATGCCCTTTTCTCTTGCCTTTTCTTCATTCCATTATGAATCCTTAAAAAGAAAAACTTGAGTATTATAAAAATAATGCCTCCTAATGTCAGATATACAAGGAAATGGAAAAACACAAATTTGGAGTTCCTAGACATACTTAAGAACCAAGCTTAGCAACTTCCAATATTTTTGTTTTATAGTGCATGTTGAATGTTTACAACATGATGTTACAGGATACATACAGATAGTAAAATAGTAACTGTAGTGAAGAGTGAAGCAAATGAATGTATCTTTCACCTCAGATAGTGGCTTTTTCAAATTAGAGCTAAAATCTGCTTATTTGACATGAATCCCTAATTCAATATGATTTTATTAACTATAGTTTTCATGATGTACATTAGATCTCTAGACTTACTTATCCTATATATCTGCTGCTTTGTATCCTTTCACCTACATTTCTCTATTTTATACCCTGGACCTGCCCCACTTCTGATGATCACTGTTTTATTTTATTTATTTTATTTTATTTGCAGTTTTTGGCCAGGGCTGGGTTTGAACCCGCCATCTCCGGCATATGGGGCCGGCACCCTACTCCTTTGAGCCACAGGTGCTGCCCCCATCACTGTTTTATTTTCTATCTCTATATTTGACTTCTTGTTTTTCTTTTAAGAGTTCATATATAAGTGAAATTATGCAATATTTTTTTTCTGGCTTATTTCACTTAGTATTGCAGCATAACATCTTCCTGGTTCATCCATGTTGTGGAAAATGGCAGGATATCTTTTTTAAGTCTGAATAATACTCCGTTGTGTGTGTGTGTGTGTATACACACCATATTTGTTTTCCTCATTTGTCTATCAATGACACTTAGGTTTTTTCCATATCTTGGCTATTGTGAATAGTACTGCAATAATCATTATGAGGTAATGATTTCATCTCCTTTGGGATATACCCAGAGAAAGAATTGCTGAGTTGATTAGGTGTCTGTAGCTCAGTGGTTAGGGTGTCAGCCATATACACTGGGCCTGGCGGGTTCAAACCCGGCCTGATCCTCCTAAACAACCATGAGAGCTACAACAAAAAAATAGCCATCTGCAGTACCAGCTAGTTGGGAGGCTGAGGCAAGAAAATCGCTTGAACCCAAGAATTTGAGGTTGCTGCAAGCTGTGACACTATGGCACTCTATCTACCAAGGGTGACATAGTGAGACTCTGTCTCAAAAAAAAAAAAAGAAAGAATTGCTGAGTTGGTCATATGATAATTATATTTTTAATATCTTTAGGAACTTCCAACCTGCTTTCCATAATAGCTACAACAATTTGCATTCCCACCAGCAGTGTGCAAGGGTTCCCCTTTCTCCACACCCATGCAAACATTTGTTATCTCTTGTCTTTTTGCGAATAACTACATTAACAGGTGTGAGGTGATAGCTCCTAATGACTTTCTTTAATTTGCATTTCCTAATGATTAGTAATGTCAAGCACCTTTGACCATGTAGGCCATTTTTATGTCTTCTTTGGAGAAATTTCTGTTAAGCTCCTTAGCTCATTTTTTTATTGCGTTAGTTGTTTTTTCTGCTATTAAGTTGTAATAGTTCTTTATAACTTTTGGATATTAACTCCTTATCAGATACGTGGTTTGCAAATATTTTTTCCCACTTTATAGATTGCCTTTTCATTTTGTTGATTGTTTTATTTGCTATGCTAAAGCTTTTTAGTTTGATGTAGTCCCATTTATTTATTTTTGCTTTTGGAGCCTGAGCTATTGGCATCCAAAAAATTGCCAGTGCCAACATCCAGGATCTTTTCCCCTGTGTCCTCTTCTAGGAATTTTACGGCTTTGGGTCTTACATTTGAGTATTTTATTTATTTTTGAATTGATTTTTGTATATAGCATAAGAGTACAATTTCATTATTTTTCATGTGGCAATCCAATTTTCCCAACACCATTTATCACCATTTATCAAAGAAATTATCTGTCCCTCTACTGTCCTTTTGGTGCCCTTGTCAGAAATTAATTGACCGTATATATTTAGACTTATTTCTGGGCTTTCTATTCTGTTCCATTGGTATATATTCCATATCATATTGTTGGTTACTATAGCTTTATAGTATGATTTTAAATTGGGAAGTTGGTGCATCTAACTTTCTTTTTCTTTCTCAGTACGGTTGTGGCTAATTGGGATTTATTGTGTTTCCACATGGATTTTAGGATTGTTTATTCTATTTCTGTGAACAATGCCATTAGAATTTTTGCTTTGGGTAGTGGGGACATTTCAACCATATTAATTCTTCCAGTTCATGGACATAGGCTATGTTTTCATTTATTTTTACCTTCTTCCCTTTCACCAATATTTTATAGATGTCATTGTGCAAATCTTTTACCTCCTTGGTTAAATTCATTCTAAATATTTTTTCAATGTTATAAATAGGAATTTTAAGGATTTCTTTTTTTGGTATGTCAGTATTTGTGGATAGAAATGCTACTGATTTTGTAACCCTTGTTGATTTAGTATCCTGCAACTTTTACTGAATTTTTTATTAGTTCTAAAGGTTTTTGTTTTTTGTGGCATCTTTGGGTTTAGATCAGGATGTATCCTAACAGTGGCTCTGATGGGAGTAGGACAGTAGGCTCCTTCTCTGGAATAGTGCAGCAGTGTGAACTATAGGCAGCTTCCTATGCTGAGCACAGGGTCTATGAAGACTGCAGTGGTGACGACTGCAAATGTCCACGGAGGTGATGGGAGTTCCTGGGGGAACCTGCTTACCATTTTCTCCTGGTTTCAAGCTGATCCTGACTAGGGGATGAGATGATAGAAGAAAGATGTTTCCTTCCCTCCCCTATGTGGCCATCCTGAGTTTCTGTACTCCAGCATTTTTGCTCTTCCCTTGCTGAACTCTGATACTTTCCTTTAGTCACTGATCAAAACGTACTTAGTCATTTATTCATTGTTTTGGTCTTTATGGGGAGAGGTGAGGGATGAATGTTAGACATCTCTTCTTGGCCATCTTGCTTCATCCTAACTTAGTTTTCTATATATGTACCATATTTTAGAGAAAAATAAACAACGATTTTTTATTTCCCTCTTTTTTGGCTTTCTAGTGAGATAATAGAGTTTTTAAAAATCGTTACTCCTTACAAATATTTTTTAGGTAAATTATGGGAATAGACCTTTACATTCTTATTCATAAGCATAATCACCATTTATAATGTTTTCGTCCCTGTGGAAAAATGAGTTTTCTATTCTTGATTTAAAAAGTGAGCTTTAATGTTACAGCTGATAAGTTTGGGACTTCTGAATATGAAAGTTAGATATTGTGTACTTCTTAAAGGTAGTTTTTAGATGATTATATTTTGAAAATATTTTGATATCCCTAATTTCAAATAATACTGAGAGCAACTCAATAATATTATGGTATTTTTACATAGGTTACAGAAGTGTGCATACTCCATAAGAGATTCAAAACTGAGAGGTAGGTTTAGAAATAATTTTTGAATAGCATTTTCAGATACAGATAAAAAGAGTCAATTACTGATGAAATATTAATAGTATCTAACAAGTGGTAAATTCTATTACAGATTTCTTAGTACATGGTGTTGGTTATCATCATGCTGGTATGGAGCTGTCAGATAGAAAAGTAGTTGAAGGAGCTTTTACTGTTGGAGATCTACCAGTTCTTTGTAAGTAAAGCATTCTTGTAGATATTATAAAATTGTTTGGAAAATTATTTTTAAGAGAAAATTTAAAAAGTGTTAAGTATCTTACTTATTCCTGAGAATCTAAAATTATGTAATTACCCTTGCATGTATATGCTATAGTAAATTCTTTGGCAGGTTTGTGGTTCTTTTTCATGTTATTGAACATAGTGAAATTTGAAAATAAGAATTTAATAGTTTTTTGGTTTTATTATTTTAGATTGTAATTTTTTTCTTCCTTTTCTAACTTTCTTTTGTATGAATTTCAATTGCTTTTATAAGAATGTGTCCTTTACAAGAAAAAAATCTTCCTGAAGCAATAAAGTTATATAGCTTGAAATTACTATGTCTTATTCTGATACAGTTACTACCAGTACTTTAGCTATGGGAGTAAATTTGCCTGCTCACCTAGTAGTTATAAAATCTACAATGCATTATGCTGGAGGAATGTTTGAAGAGTACAGTGAAACAGATATTCTACAGATGATTGGTCGAGCTGGGCGACCTCAAGTAAGTGTCAGTAACTTCTGCTTTTTGTAACTTATTTAAAGACATGGTAAAACTAAAACATTTTTGTGTATTATTTTGATTAGCATTTCTTAATTAGATTAGATTTTAAAATAATATTAACAGAGAAAATGTACCTTAATGGAAGAATAAAATTAAAATAGGATTCACCAAGTGAGGCATACTTCCTTCATTCCTTCTATACTGGCATTGGCTGATGAAGGGATGGCTCATAAATGGGTATGCTGTTAAAAGTCTTTTTGGTTTGGTTTTGTTTTTTTGGCATCATGTATGTGGGGAGTTTTTCATTGTATATGACTGTCATGTACGTTATAGAAGCAATCCCTAGGTATTATGACAATTAAAACAGCCCACATACATTTCAAAACATATTCCTTTGATAAACGCTTGAATGAAGAAGTCATTCATATTAATACTAAGGCACATTCAAGAAGAATATATTTTCAAAGAGCAGTAGAATATGATGTATTACAAATTTATACTTTTGTAGAATAAATCAGATATGTAAACTACCCAAATCTTATTACTATTATTCAGTTACCAGAGTTTGTTTCTATTTTAACATTTGCCAAAATTACATTACATTGAAACCAAAGTAGTTTTTACAGGTATATTCTTGGAAGGTTTTTTTAAATTAAATTTTTGGTTAAAATTCAAATACAGTTTATTTTAGGCCTTTTTGCACTGTTATTTAAGGCAAGGGGAATGTTTAATGTAAAATTAAAGTCTCAAGTTATTGAAGAGAGCTGGTACCAAGCAAGATGTGCTCTTTACTACTTTCTCTATGTGTTTTTTTTTCCAGTTTGACACTACAGCCACTGCAGTTATTATGACTCGATTAAGTACAAAAGAAAAGTACATTCAGATATTAGCTTGTAGTGACACTGTAGAAAGCAGGTAATATAGAAAATATTCCAAGAAGATAATCATGCTAATATAGCCTGTTTTTTTGTTCTTTTAATACATTAAAAGGAACTTTGGTTCAAAGATTTTTTAAGGCTATTTTCTTAAAAGTTTTCAACATTTTAACTAGAAATTTTATGGCTTTGTAGGGAATTTCGTAGTTCTTTTTAAGAAGATAATTTTACTCAGTGGTGTTTCATTAGCATGTATCCTTGTTTATAACATGGCTAATTTATCATAAAACCTTATTAATTATTAGTATATTATAACATATCTTAAATTATAAAAATTTATAATTGCTAATTTATAGTAAGAGGAGAAATACCATTTTTACATCTTTAAAATTTGTTTGATAATAAGAGAAAGAAGGCCAGGCATGGTGGCTCATGCTGTAATCCTAGCACTTAGGGAGGCCAAGGTGGGAGGATTGCTTGAGGCCAGGAGTTCAAGATCAGTCTGAGCAACATAGTGACATCCCATCTCTACAGAAAAATTAAAAAATAAAAATTAAGGCATGGTGGCAGGTTCCTATAGTCCTACACTCAAGAGGCTGAGGCAAGGACGATAGCTTGAGCCCAGGAGTTTGAGGTTGCAGTTAGCTATAGTACCATTGCCTTCAAGCCTGGGCAACAGAGTAAGACCCTGTCTCAAAAAAAAAAGAAGAGAAAAGAAAGAAAAAGAGAAGAGAGGCAATTTAGGACCTTTCAGTAAAGTATTTGATTTATTTTCTCTTAGAGAAAATAGGATATAATTCACTCTCAATTCGTTTTTAAAGTAATAATCTGTCTTCTAGAGTCATGTGATAGGAATTTCAAGTCTTTATGGTTTTATGTTTTTGGAAGTTATATTTCATGAATTATTAAAGTAGCAATGAGTATATTATATATTACTAAAGTTTAAAAAGTCAGAGTTATATTATTGAAATGCCTATTAGTAATACTGGTTTTTTTTTCCCCATTAGTTTGCACAGACATCTCATTGAACATTTAAATGCAGAAATAGTATTGCATACCATCACAGATGTGAATATTGCCTTGGAATGGATACGGTCAACCTTTCTTTATATCAGAGCCTTGAAAAATCCATCTCATTATGGTTTGTTTCTTTGATTTGGAAAAGTAGTAATTTTTTCAAGCCAACTAGACCTGTATTTGTACCAGTTGGTTTCAGAATAGATTACACAAACTAATAGAAGCAAAAGGTAGCAATAGTCACAAATACATTTAGAGGCAAGAGTTGATAAAAGTGAGAAATCTCTGTTTTACTTCTACTAGGAGTGCCAAAAAATGCATACACATTTAAAGAGATCTTGTTAGAAGTTAAATTGATCATTTCTAAAAAGGGTAGGCATTGCAGATAAAATGAATGTGCGTAGGATGTCTAGGGACACTTGACCAGTAATGGTACCTTCAATTTTATCTTCAAAAAGTTATAAACAGATAGCATCACTTAAAATGTATATAAATTTTGTGGCACCCTCTATTTTTTCAATAAGATTTGAAATCAACAACATTAAAAATGTTGAAAAAAGGTTCGGCGCCTGTGGCTTAACGGGCTAAGGCACCAGCCACGTACACCTGAGCTGGTGGGTTCGAATCCAGCCCGGGCAACCAAACAATGATGGCTGCAACCAAAAAATGGCTGGGCGTTGTGGCGGGCACCTGTAATCCCAGCTACTTGGGAGGTGGAGGCAGGAAAATCGCTTGAGCCCAGGAGTTGGAGGTTGCTGTGAGCTGTGATGCCACAGCACTCTATCCAGGGTGACAGCTTGAGGCTCTGTCTCCAAAAAAAAAAAAAAAAAATGTTGAAAAAAATTAACCTAGTAGAAAAAATTTAACTCTGATAAAAATAACAAAAATGTCTAAATCATTTAAAAGAAGTTTGAAAAAGCCTTAAGTTTTCTCTGTACTTCTTGTCTGACCATCTACTTATTCTGAATTTGTGATGGTTCATTTTTTAATTTCTAAGAAATCAAAGTATATATTACTACTGCTGCTGTGTAATTTTAATACTGCTTCTGAAGCCAGCATACATCTACTTATTTTGCATCTAGAGGGTTTTTTTCTTGTCGTACAGGATATCCTTGGGTTTGCTGAATATCAAATTAAAACCTGACTCATTGTAATACCATTCTAACATACTCAGGTTTTAAAATTTCAGTTTTTCAAGGATAAGATAAGCCTGATAACCTAGTATAAGAATTGTCTTTATATAAATATCTGTATCATTTAAAAATTTGTATTTCAACTAGGTAATATATTTACTTGGTTCAAAAACTATATAGGGCAGCGCCTGTGGCTCAAAGGAGTAGGGCGCCAGCCCCATATACCAGAGGTTCAAACACAGCCTTGGCAAAAAAAAACCCCACTATATAGTATAAGAATATATACAGCTAAAAGTCTTCCATGTCTGTCCCCATCCACACAGTTGTTCAGTTCCCATTTCTCTCCTTTCCCTCTTTCAGTTCTGCAATCATAGGTATGCCTTTTTTTTGTTTTTGTATAATCTTCCTTTTCTTGCATATAAAAGCAAATAAGAAAATATAATTTTATTTTTCCACTTTGTAAACACAAGTGGTGGCATACTTTCATTATTTTCTATTGCTTTGTAAGAAATAACGCAGAGACTTAGCATCTTGAAACAGACAGCATTGGGGCAGCACCTGTGGCTCAAAGGAGTAGGGCACTGGCCCCATATGCCAGAGGTGATGGGTTCAAACCCAGCCCCGGCTAAAAACTGCAAAAAAAAAGAAAAGAAGCAGCCAGCATTTATTATCTCACACAAATTACGTAGATTAGGAATCTGGGATTGTTTTAACTAGGTAGTTCTGGTCAGATCTGTCTTGAGATTGTAACAAGATGTCACCAAGGGAAGCAGTCATCTAAAGTCTTCAGGATTGTATTGGAGGCCTCAGTTTTTTTTTTTTTTTTGTTTGTTTTTAGAGACAAAGTCTCACTTTGTCACCCTCAGTAGAGCGCTATGGCGTCACAGCTCACAGCAACCTCCAGCTCTTGGGCTTAGGCGATTCTTTGCCTCAGCCTTCGGAGTAGCTGGGACTACAGGCACCCTCCACAACGCCTGTCTATTTTTTGTTGTGGTTTGACTGGGGCCAGGTTCTAACCCACCAACCTTGGTTTATGGGGCCAGAGCCCTACTCACTGAGCCACAGGCACCGGCCAAGGCCTCAGTTTCTTACTGGATGTTATCAAGAGGCCTCAGTTTTTTATCAAGTGGACCTTTCCTCATGGCAAGCAAGTGACTTTCCTCCAGGATGAGTGATCTGAGAGGGAGAGAGACAGACAGGCAAAGTCAGAAGCTGCAGTGTCTTACAACCTTGTGCTCAAAGTTATACATCACTACTTCGACTTTATTCTGTTTTTAGAAGCAAGTTGCTAAGTCCTGCCACATGGAGGCAAGAAGAATTAGAAGACAGAATATCAAAGTATTTGTGGGCATATTTTTTAAACCATCTTTATTTTATTACTCTGCGCATTCTTTTTTTTTTCCTTAGTATATCTCGGAAGCTATTTATTTATTTATTTATTATTATTATTTTTTTTTAGAGAGACAGAGTCTTACTTTATCACCCTCGGCAGAGTGCCGTGGCGTCACACAGCTCACAGCAACCTCCAACTCCTAGGCTTAGGGGATTCTCTTGCCTTAGCCTCCCGGAGTAGCTAGGCTTACAGGCGCCTGCCACAACGCCCGGCTATTTTTTTGTTGTTGTTACAGTTCGACCGGGGCTGCATTTGCACCCTCCACCCTCGGCATATGGGGCCGGCGCCCTACCCACTGAGCCACAAGCACTGCCCTATTTGTTTATTTTTTGAAACAGAGTTTTACTTTATCACCCTCGGTAGAGTGCAGTGGCATCACAGCTCACAGCGACCTCAAACTCTTGGGTTTAAAGTGATTCTCTTGCCTCTGCCTCCCAAGTAGGTGGGACTACTGGTGCCCACCACAATGCCTGGCTATTTTTTTTTTCTTAATTGTAGTTGTCATTGTTGTTTAGCAGGCTCAAGCCAGGTTCAAACTCACCAGCTGTGGTATATGTGGCTGGTGCCCTAACCACTGGCTTTTTAAATAGCTAAATAATATTCCTTTTTTCCTATCTGTTCTTTTTTAAATTATCCCACTGATGAACATTTATACTCTTTATAATTGTTTGCCTTTACAAATGCAACAAAAACAAAAAAAAACTGCATTTTTCACGTTTGAATCTATTTGATCAATCCCTAGAAATGGAATTACTGCATTAAAGGATATATGCATTTATAAATTTGATAGCTGTTGCTAAATTTCTGCTTAAGTGCTCCATATTCTTTGTTTCTTTAGCCTCACCTTCAGGGCATATATTTGGGTATTTTTATCAATATTATGTGTGAATAATGATTTTCTTTTTTATGTTTTAATTTACATTTCCTCCTTTTCTTGGTTGCTTTATTTTTTTTTTAGTTCCTTTTTTTTATATTGAGGTTATCCCTTACATACAATAAATTGCACACATCTTAGACATAAAGGCCAATGCAGTTTTATGTATGTGTGTATATATACCCACAAACACACATGTAACCACAGCCCAAATCAAGAGTTAGAACATTTAACAAAAAAAAAAAAAGAGAGCATTTTCCAGAAGTTCCCTCATGCACCTTCTCTGTCAATATCCACCTACAGAAGTAAATGCTATTCTGACTTCTGTTACTATAGGTCAGCTTATCTATTCTTAAATATAAATAGAAGTGTACAGTATTTACTGTATAATAGTTTTTGTTTTTTTGTTTTTCAACATGTCTTGAGATTCATCCCTATTATTGGGTGCATTAGTAGTAGTTTGTTCTTTGTTATTATCATGCAAGCTCCAGTTGTGTGAATATACCACAATTTAATCATCCATTCTCTTGTTGATGAACATAAGGGTCTTTTCCAGTTTTTGACTATAATGAATAAAACTGTGAACATTCTTGTATACGTCTTTTGGAGTAAAATTGCTAGGTCATAGGTAGGCCTGTAACTTATGTTTAGCTTTATTGGATACCCCCAAATAGAGTAATTTTATAAAGCAGTTGAACCAGATTATATGTTCAATAGCAGTGTATGAGAGTTCTAGAGAGTCCTACATCATTTTGGGGACAGTAGATTTTGTTAGTTTTTAAAATTTTGGCCATTCTTGTTTGTATAGTAGCTTTCTTTGTGATTTCTTTTCACATTTCCTTTATGAGTACAAGCACTAAGCCATTTAGATACTTTGTGAAGTACCCCATTCAGGTCTCATCTACATTTAAATTAGGTTGTTGATGCTTTTATTATTAACATATAGGAATTCTTTAGATATTCTGGATAAGAGTCTTTTATCAAATATATGTATTCAGATTTCTTCAGTCTATGCCTTGACTGTTCATTTTCAGAAAGAATCTTTTGATGAAAGAAAATTCTTAATTTTAAATAATGTTGCTGTTAACATTGTTATGTATGTTTTCTGATATGCATGTAAGTGTATATCTGTAGATATGTTCTTAGGAGTGATATTATTGTTATAAAGTATATGTAGTTTCAAGTTTGATAAATAGCACAAAATGGTTATATTACAAAACATGTTTTCATAGGATCATCCATTTGATAATGAGAGTCCATTAGAAAATATTAATCAGTTAACAGATATTTACGATGTGTAGATCATTAGGAATTTACTCCACACTATTCTTGTTAAAATAGAGAAATCCTAGTCACTGTTATTCAGTGAAATGGACAAAAGATACCCAAATCTCTTGAAAAGATCTTAAAACAGCAGTTGTTTTCTATAGATTTTTAAATCTTGTTTGATCTCGGTTTACTGTTTTTATTTTTCCTATATAAGATTTAATCAAAATACTCTTCTCTAAATGGGGTATAAACTGAGCCTATAGAGACTAATTAAGTCCATTCCATTTTATTTTTATGAATTTTCATGACTTATACAGGTTTTGCATCTGGATTGAACAAAGATGGAATTGAAGCAAAATTACAAGGTTAGATGCATTTCCTTCTAAAAATATATTCTATAAATTTCGATGATAAAAATCATCTCACTCATTCACCCTGGATAGAGTGCTGTGGCATCATAGCTCACAGCAACCTCAAACTCTTGGACTCAGGTGATCCTCTTGCCTCAGCCTCCTGAGTAGCTGGGACTATGTTGCCTGCCACCACATCCAGCTAGTTTTTTTCTACTTTTAGTAGAGATGGGGTTTTGCTTTTACTCAGGCAGGTCTCAAACTGCTGAGCTCAAGCAATCCACCTGCCACACCTCGCCCAGAGTGCTAGGATTACAGGCATAAGCCACTGTGCCTGGCCATGCATATATATCTTTGATAGAAGTTTAAAGAAAAGAGAAAAAGAAAACCACCATCATAATGGAGGATAGACTTGGAGTAAATTACTTAATTTCCTAACCTGTATCTGAAAATAATGTTAATATCTACCTTGTTGTATTATTTTGAAAATTAAATGAGGTAATACCTGTATGTCATTTAAGATGTTCCAAGTTGGCTTGGTCCTTGTAGCTCAGTGGTTAGGGCACCATCCACATACACTGGAGCTGGCGGGTTCAATCCCTGCTCGGGCCTGCTAAACAACAGTGACAACCGCAACAACAACAACAAAAATAGCCGGGTGTTGTGGTGGGCGTCTCTAGTCTCAGCTACTTGGAAGGCTAAGGCAAGAGGTTGCTGTGAGCTGTGACGCCACAGCACTCTACTGAGGGCAACATAATGGGACTCTGTCTAAAAAAAAAAATAAAAAACAAATTTAAAAAAATAAGGTGTTCTAAGTATTATTTTATCACTTATTAAATGTTATTCACTATTTGCATTATTGTTATTATTAGAAAATCTTTATAGCATAATAGTTAGCTCTTGTTTAAATGATGTTTTTCTTATCACTTACCTTGGGATTACAGTTCTTCCCAGAAAAATTACATTACATAATAATACACCTTCAGTATAGTTAATAATAAATTTTATTTTTCCCTGCTTTTCTATTTTACTAAAACCAAAATGTGTTTTCTATAATTGAACAGAATTATGTTTAAAGAATCTGAATGATTTATCATCCCTGGATTTAATAAAGATGGATGAAGATATTAATTTCAGACCAACTGGTAATTTCTTATTATTGTTAGCAAAGTTAAGAATTTCTTACTTAAGACTAAATGAATAATTTGTTCTACTATAATTTAGATTATGATCAAACTAGATTGTGATCTCAGTTCTCAACAAGGTATCATCATTGTCAGCCATAAAGCATGATAAATTTATGAGTCCTATTTATAAATTTATAGAACTGTTTTTGACAAGCGCCTGGTTTGCCTTCACTGATTCTGGTGACTTTTAGCAGAGGATTTAAATGCTCAAATCTTTGGGTTGCTTTAGACTTCTTATAACTATTATATTCAATATGCCAAGATGCCATATTCAAGGTAGCATGTCCTAAACCATGTCATTCCTTTTTTTCTCTCTTTTAAGTTGTATTTAGAATATACAGTAGAAGAGGGAAAGTATGTTTTATAGTATCTAGCACTCGTAAGAAATTTTTTGTAGAAATATTAACTTCATTATTCCAATTAATTCTTCTAAGTAAAGGTGATTTATTGTATAAGTTAGGAGACATAGAAAATGTTAACATTTGGCATGTAACTTTCCATTTTTTTGATGTATTTTTTTTCATACTTGCAACCATACTGTAGAAATGTATGATTTTATTTCATGTTTTTATTTCTATTTAATACAAGTTTAACTTTTTAAAACAATTTAATTTTGTAGCCATTGAAGTAGAGAAGAAAAAAATAAAACAATTTACTGCCTGGATTCTTAGCCCGAGATTAATAACATGTCCCTCTCTTTTCTTCCATGGTCATTATTGTGATAGGCTTAATTTTCTTTTTTTTTTTTTTTTTTGAGACAGAGCCTCAAGCTGTCACCCTGGATAGAGTGCTGTGGCCCACCACAACGCCCGGCCATTTTTTGGTTGCAGCCATCATTGTTGTTTGGCGGGCCCGGGCTGGATTCGAACCCGCCAGCTCAGGTGTACGTGGCTGGCGCCTTAGCCCGTTGAGCCACAGGCGCCGAGCCGCTTAATTTTCTTTGTAGAAATTATCTTCCGTGTATTTTAGGTCATTTCACTACAGGGGGCATAAGAATCACTTAATGTAATGTCTTTATCTATTATTGTTAGATACTTTCACTCTCATCAAGAATCTTCTTCTCACTATCATTTTTTCTCTGTGGTACTTTTTGAATACACTGATACTGCTATTCCTGTCTTTAAACATACCTAATCAATGATCTATGGTAACATTTTTCTTTTAGTGATCAGTGAATACTACCTGATTAATTTTTTCCTAACACTTTACTCTTGGTTCTCATTTTGCTTCTTTAATCAAATACCTCTTTGCTGACGTGTTTGCTACTGCGGGCTTCTTAAAGTTTCAATCCATGGATTTTTAATCCCAGTTAATGCTCATTTCTTTGAAAACATAAATTATCTTCATTGCTATATCTACAATCATTACGTAAATAAATTCAAAATTATATTATCGTTTCTTACCTTTACTATAAAATTTGATCCTTTGTTTTCTATTGAAAAACACACATATGACGGCTCGGCGCCTGTGGCTCAGCAGGCTAAGGCACCAGCCACGTACACCTGAGCTGGCGGGTTCGAATCCAGCTGGGCCCGCCAAACAACAATGACGGCTGCAACCAAAAAATGGCCGGGCGTTGTGGCGGGCGCCTGCAGTCCCAGCTACTTGGGAGGCAGAGGCAAGAGACTCGCTTGAGCCCAGGAATTGGAGGTTGCTGTGAGCT
>CAUYRH010089229.1:0-11575 GCA_963574655.1 Perodicticus potto | reverse complement strand
GTGGCATTACAGCTTACAGCAACCTCCAATTTCTGGGCTCAAGCAAGTCTCCTGCCTCCGCCTCCCAAGTAGCTGGGACTACAGGCGCCCGCCACAACACCCGGCCATTTTTTGGTTGCAGCTGTCATTGTTGTTTGGTGGCCCGGGCTGGATTCGAACCCACCAGATCAGGTGTACGTGGCTAATGCCTTAGCCCGTTGAGCCACAGGTGCTTCTTCAGATTCTCCTTTACTTCATCTTTTCCATCACCAATTAAATATGCTGTACTATTGCCCTTTCTTAGACGCATGAGCTCATCTGTCTTTCTGGCTGTGATCCCATCTCCCTGCTCCTCTAAGCAGGCACACTTCCTGGGTTCAATGTACCGTCTGGCGCTTTTTCTTCCTTTTCTCACAGGCTCTTCAAACTTCTCCGACATGAATCCTGATCTCTAAACATCTTTTGTTAACTTCACCTCACCAACGATCTTTATTTATGCTGCAATCAGTGAGCCTTTTACAAATTTCTTCCTGAATCCTTGGCAATACTTTCCATATTTATCAACATTTTCCTGCTTTTCTGCTGGCTTCTGTGACACCCAGCTCCCATGATCCTCCAACTATCTCTCTGAGCATCTCTGCTCCGCGTCGTAAGGCAGCTTCTTCTCTCTGATTTCTAAATGGGGGAGATTTCATTGCTTTGTTCTAAGTTCTCTAAGTCTTCTCCTGATCCTCATTCTTGTTCTAATGGAACTAATCTACCCTTCTGGTTTCAATGCTTTTACATAGACTCCCGAATTTAGACTTCCAACCTGGACCTGTCTCCTGAGCTCCAAATCCATGCATTTAACTGTCTACATTGTATTTTTACTTAAATTTCCTACTGCTATCTCAAACTTAACATATTCAAAACTAAACATTTTTTCTCAAAACCTGGTTCTTCTGTAGTCGTTTTTTAAAATAAATTGCACAATCTAAACTCATTCTTGATTTTTACTCTTCCACAAATGTAACAATTACAGTGAAAGGACTTAGTAAGTGGGAGCAAAACATCAACTCTTTATTCCTTTTCCCTGAGTCCCTCAGATAAAATATGATATTTTTCCATGCCTTGGAAGTCTCAAGCAGATCAAATGGCTATTCTGACTACTTTTAGGTAGTTAAACTCCTTCAATCATTTGTTCTCATAATAGTCTCATTTTAGCAAATGTTTATACTGTTGAATAAAATAGTAATGTTGGGGTTTAGGCACTTGTCTGCATTCTTGGTTCTTGGTGTGCTCTTGGCTGAAAAATGAGCAGACCCACCAAACCAAGGCAAATGCAAAACAAACTTTATTAAATAAGGAAAAGATAGGTTTGCAGAGCAAGACAGGAGACTCCTAGAGGGATGGGAGGAAAACCTGAACATGGAAGTCTGGAGGGCTCATAGGAACATGCAAACAAGTAAATGGTGTTCTTTTTCTAACTTATAGGATGGCCACTTGGATGAATACCTTTCAGATTTTCTTATTTTTGAATATATACATTCAATGCTTTCACCCTTTATCTACACAAGGTTGTAGCTGTATTCCAATTTTTATATGTAAATTTTCATTTTCCTGCTCAAATTGTGTTTAATATCCATTGTCTTCTAGTATCTTTAATTCATAGATTATTTAAAAGTGAATTGCTTGATTTTTAAGCATTTCTTATTTCTAGTTTCCATTGCACTATGACAAGGGAAAATATCCTGTTTAATTTAATATTAAAATCACTACCCTTTAAAATATTTTATTTTTTAGAGACATTTTTGGTTCACAACAAAATTGAGCAGAAAATAGAGATAGTCCCCCTGACAGTCAAGAGTCATAACAGAAAAGAATCTGGGTAAGTTCATAGCAGCTCTTAAGCATTTTGCTCTGCAAGTGACACATTGAAATTTACAGCATAATTTCTTAGGCTAGTGCAAATAATGTGGCCTCACAGAGTAAGAAAATGAGAAACCTCAAGCAGTTGGAAGTAGAGGGGCTCATAGTAGCAGTAAAGAGCTATAATACTCTCCACAATGACATACTGGGGTTACTCATTCTAGTAGGGTAAGATAAGGCACCAGAAAATCAACTTGAGGTATATGAGCTTAACCTAGTGACAGCAAGGAATCATTGTAGTTTTGAAAGGGAATGGCACCCCCAGTGTCTCCTTCCTGTCCCTTTCTCAAAGCACTTTTAATCGTATAATGTTCTCATTTTATATGCCTTTGCTTTGCACATGGTAGTGAAACTAATAAGAACAGAAATAAAAATAAATAAATAATAAGAACAGAATAAAATTTAGAACAGAAATAAAAAAAATAAATAATAAGAACAGAATAAAAATTAAGCTGGGTGCAGTGGTCCATGCCTGTAACCGTAGCACTCTGGGAGGCTGAAGTATGTGGATCCCTTGAGCTCAGGAATTTGAAACCAGCCTGAGCAAGAACGAGACCCTGTGTCTAAAAAATAGCCAGGTGTTGTGGCAGGCACCCATAGTCCCAGCTACTTGGGAGACTGAAGAGGATTACTTGAGCCCACAAGTTTGAGGTTGCTGTGAACTATGATGACGCCACAGCACTCCACCAGGACGACAAAGTGAGACTCTGTTTCAAAAAAAAAATTACTAAAAATTAATTTACCATGTTAAATAAGTTTTTGAAGATAAAAGATTTATAATGCACCTGTCACTAGTCTTTGAGCGACAACAGTTAAACTATGGACCGATTTGACAGCATTCAACAGGAAGAGCGCAGATGTGTCTTGAGTGACTCCACGTGTTTTGCTTCTTAATTCAGTCAATGTCCTTATTGCAATTTCAGTATTGAGTTTAAGAATTGTTTTGTTACATGAGAAGCCCTGTCCTTTATTTGCTCTTTGAATATATACTTAAGGTGCTCCTGGGTGCAAAGCATTACTCTTGGTTTGAAGTAGGAATTCAGTGAAGGCAAAAAAAGAATTCTGTCCCAACAAATATATTTCTCAAAGTAACCAGATTTGAGTTTTAGTTCAGAAACAATTACATTTTCTTTTAACATCTGTGTTCTTGCCCTGAACATTTTCAGTGGTCATTTCATTACTATATATAATGTAAAGAAAACTCAATCTTGAAGTTCTGAGAAAGATTTATTGTCAAAATCTTTACTTTCTTCTCCTTAAATAAATGCAGCTTCCTTGCATAATTTGGAGTCCAAAATATGTTTTTTATTTCTTTCCAGCAGTTTAAACCTACGGAGAAAAGGAAAACATACTAAAATTTAGAAAGCAGTAATTTTAGTAGTTTTTGAAAACTTCCCTTGAGTGGCTTTAGTTAATCACATAACTTTATGATTAACAAAGCATTTAGAAACATTCATTCTGTCAAATACATAGAATCAAACAAAACAAAATTTGCCCCCTAGTTTGTTGACAGACCATTATACAATTTGAATAGAAAATAAATAGCTACTGGTTAAATCATGCTTTTAAAATAAACCATCCATAATAAAACAACATTCTAAATTAGAAGCCAAAAGATAAAGTAAGCTATAAATCGACTACATCTGTAATATCTCAGATGAAAATATTTACTTACATACCTTAGTACATTAGTCTTCAATCCCAATCAAACTTACCTGTGATATCAAGGATATTCCCAAAGGTAAGAAGGGAGGAAGGAGAAGAAAAGAGTTCATTTATTCAAATTACAATATCCAGAAATGCTGTAGAAGAATAGTCTCTAAAAGATCATGTCAGTTTCTAAGGGAATTTAATCATAACTTGATCAATTTTGGTCGGTCATAATTGATCAAGTTATAGTGATCAAGTTATGGAATCTGTAGGCAGAATCCATAATATTACAGCCATTTTCTACCTACAGGAATGGGCCAAATTCCCGGAGCATGAGAGGAAAAAGGATCATGAGGAGAAGGAGAAAGAGCCAGCGGCCTCTGCTCAGATTGACTGGCCTGACACAGCAGGCTTCCAACCCAAAGAGCAAGGGAACAAACTTTCCTGCCTCTACCACGCCAGAGCAGTGGGGGCCCAAACAAATCCTCACTCAGAAGCACCATGAGAAGTTTGTGGAGAGCAAGGAGGTCAAGATGGAGGCTCAGCCCAAAGTTCCCAAGCTTCTGCCTCCAGCTCCTGCTTCAGATGACCATCTTGTGTCCCACATCACCAGGGACAAGAGCCCTGCCAGCAAGATTCAGGAACATATGTGCTCTGGGCTTCTTGAACCCTGCTAGCTGGAGAGGGAGGATCACTCCACCCATGAGAAGCAAAGCAACAGTGATGAGCTGTACGAAGCAGGTCTTAACACTGAGAGCAGCTTGAAGCAGTTGGTTGAGTGGTGTACTGACATCTTCTGTGTAAAGGAAACAGCCATCAGTAAGAAGATTGGTGAGGAGGGGAGGCCAGAGCCAGAGGAGAAGGTGATCCGGATGTCCACTGTGGCAGCATGGCTGGACCCAGCATGCTGCCCAAGCCAACATTATCCTCCAGGAGCCAACAGAGGCCATCCATAAGACCAAGGGCCTGGTTCCAGACATGATATCAAAGAGAATATTGGCCCCAGAAAGCCCAGTGAAATCCCCCAGAAGCCACTACCTCTGTCTTCAGCTACCAACATCCCTAGCCAAGTCCCACCCATCACCTTGGTGCTTCCACCACCTGCGATGCCACATTACAGTTGTGTCTGTGGTACCTGTCATGTCTCAGCCACTGATGGCATCTGTGGTTTGGCTGTCCACTGGCTCAGTGATCACCCCCTGCTGCCCATCATCCAAGAGCACAAGATGAATGTGGTGTCCATGCCCCTCCTATCATGGCACCCTGCCCACCACCCATGATTGTGCAACAGCCTTTGTGCCAGCTCTGCCTGTGGCACCAGTCCCAACTCCAGCCCTCAGGCCTCCCTTCCATGCCCCACCTCTCATGGAAGATGAGCCTGCATCCAGGAAACTGAAGACAAAGGATGGCCTCATGCCTGAGGAGGAGTTCAAGTGCCCATCAGAGTCCAGGCACCCAACATGCAGGGTAAGATAGAATGGAAACTGAGTGAGAGGTCCTGGTCTTTACCCTCCTGCTCACAGACCAGGTCTTTGTCATAACAGGTATGCCTGCAGGGGAATAGAAGCTGTAGTATGAGAGCATCTTAATCAAGGGTTCTGACTCGCTGGCTTACTGCTTACTGGCTTACTGAACTCTGCCCATCAGCTACCTGGCCCTCAAAGGGAGAGGTAGGAGGAAAAAATAGAAGAGAGACAAACCCCACTATCAGGTCCCTGCTGTTTCACATCTCTTGTCCCTGACCTCCTCGCCCAGACCTAGGAGGCCTGCCTTGAGCTGCCTGCATACTTGTTTCCCTCTTACGCAGTTTGAGAACTTAAATTGTTCTACAGAGATCGATTCTGTCCAGCTCTTCCCTACATTACTAAGAGGAGCAGCTTTCTAAGCCACTCTCTGGAATCCCTTTGTGTAAAAGTCTACTCCATAATAAACACCTGTTCTCAAGAACCACTTTGCCAGAACTTGAGTCCAGCTAGGGGAAGGGAACTCTCCATACTCTAGCCTCCTTTAGCTTTTCTGTCTCCTCTACATGAACGAGAAGATACAGTCAGCTAGGATCAGGGCCTTAGGAAAAGGCACTACATCGTTGCAGCTAGAGATAGCTACTCCACTGAAGAAATACTTATAAAGGTCCCAGGGTCTAGTTGGCCCTGACACACAGACCCACCAAAAGCGTTATGTTTATTGTAAGATTACAGACTGCTCCCCATTCCCCACACCTTACCACCAAACCAACAGGGCTTCCAGTATAATAACAGTGGATAACAACTGAAAGAGCTTCGGGCACAGATTATCTCTGAGCAGTCCTTAGACAAGACCAAATTAGGGAGATAAGACCACTAGAGAAATTTGAAGCCTCTGACAACTATAGCCACATTACAATACCTATCTACAACAAACATTAAAAGCAAAAGGCAAGCTCCTGCCAAGAATAACATATAGCATCACCTTAAAGACCTATTTGTTTCAGTTCCTAATATCCAATACAATATATCTATCATTCAACAACATAAATAAATAAATAAATAACATATACCAAATGGGGAGGGGAAAAGCTTAAGCTAAGAGACTAATAAGTCATCACACTTATGCTCAGAAATGACATACGTGTTGGAATTCTCAAACAGAACATTTAAAATATCTGTGGCAAGCATGTTAAGGAATATAGTGGAAAGACAACCTACAAGAACAGATGTGTAGAGTAAGCAAGGACAATGAAAACTCTGAAAAGCAAGAAAACAAAACAGAAAGGAAATGCTCAAAATAAAAAAAATTGCTACATAAAGAATGTTTTAGGTGGAATTTACCATAGATTCAATGTAGGTAAAGAAAGAATCCATGAAAATGAAGATAGATCAGTAGAAACTTTCCGAATTGGAATTCTAAGAGAAAAAAAGAATGCAAAAAGAACAGATCACCCAACATCTGTGGGACAATTTTTAAAAATGTACTAGTTATGTAATTGGAACACCAGAACAGTAGAAGAAGAGGAGAAGTACAAAGCACACAAAACATTGGAAGTAATAAGGGTCATTAGTTTTTCAGTGTTTGTGACAAACACAAAACCCCAGGTCTAAGAAACTCAGAAATAACAATCTGATCAACACAAAGAAAATATACAAAACCAGCATCACCTATCCATAAAACAAAGGGCAAGGTGAAATCTTGGAAAAAACCAATGGGAACAGCATTTAGAATAATAACAACATTAATAATAACAATAATAATAATAATATAACAAACTATAGAATAATAAGGATAAGAATTACTGCTGACTTCTTAAAAATCATACCAGCAAGAAGAGAATGGAGTGAAACATTTAAAGTGTTGAAAGTATAAGACCAACAACCTAGAATTCAATACACAGTAGAATGATTCTCAAAACGAAGGAGACATAAAGACTTTCCTTAGAAAAACAAAACAAAGAATTCATTTCCTGTAAAACTCCTGAACCACATATGAAATGATTCAGTCGTATGAACTTATTGTTATTCTTTGAATACAAATACTGTAACATCTTTATTCCTGTTAATTTTTTTCCTTACAATATTTTCTATCTTTTCAGTCTCCTTTTCACAAATGACATTCATATGTTTTATAAACTACTTATATTCCTATAAGAAAGTTCATGCACACTAATTGGGGAAGGTGTCTTAAGAGCAACTTGTTTCCACTTAGATTGGATGCACTCATCCACTCACTGGTCCTTCCCCCAGACAGCCTGCCCACCCCACCTGCTGCACTCTGCTCAGCTCTGACCTGGGTTTCCTGCCTCTCTGCCCTGTACCCTGACAGCCACTCTACTAAAGCCTTCTCTCCAGGCAGTATTACTGGGGATCATATGAGCCCATAAAGCCACCCTGGACCCTGTCTTTAAACATTTTTAAAAATAAAACACTATTTTGAAAAAGGGGAAGGGGGGAAAGCTCATATAACTTTACCGGGCAACATTGATCTGTCTTCCCTAAATCAAATGTGAAAGTGAAGCTGAATGATCACTAGAAGGCGCATTCCTAAGATGGCTTGAAAATTTCTTACTGTATCTTAGGAAATTTTACTCCAGAAAATAATATAGAAAGAGAGGCAGACATGGGGAGGGTGGAATTCTAAACTTTACTTTAGTCATTCTGGGCTTGAAAAGCCTACAAGAACTTCAAATGAATAGGTATGGCTCTTGGAAAGTAAAGAATTGTTAAAATTTGGCAGTTAATTACATCGAGTCAGTAACAAAAATGTGGGGTAGATCTTTAGATAGAGAGAAAATAAAGATAGAAAAAGTATAGGGCATACAAGGTACTCCTAGAAAAAGAAAAAGAAATGTCAAGAGACAATAACAAACTCCAATATCATCTTGTAACAGAAACTAAGAGATATTTCTAAGAAAGCAAATTGCATCAACAGTGTAAATATTAGACAGAGACGGGGGATGAGGCTTAGAGAAAGCTATTGGCTTGGTTCTTAGCAGGAAAATGAAACATAAAATTTCCCCTTACTTTACTATGTATATCTGTCCCTTGGGTGACTCAAAGTTCCTGCATTCTATACCAGTTCTGGTCAGTCTATGTGGTTATAAATGGGATTTACCTCCTCTCTCACTTCAGATCCAAACGTGTGACCCTGGCCACAAGATTCATTCATAAACAGGGGCACAACCTGAGTTGAACCAATGAGATTCTCCTTCACACTATCGCAATAGCTATCAGGAATGAGAGTTTTTCACTCTCTGGTATTTCAGACGTATTTCAAGTACATTTTTGTTCCTATAAAACATATAACTTCCTAATTGTAAAAAATTTTAAAAGCCTTTATTTGCTCTAGAATGAAAAAAAGAGGTATTTGGATGATATTGACCCAATACAAAGAAGAATATTTACCATAGTTTTGAAAATTGGGATTTTTAAAGCATGTAATCATTAAAACACAAAATCAAAATGAATTAGATGTCCAAAATGACATACAGGTTGCTTTGTCAAAACCACTTTAGAGTTTGTGTTCATACCCACATCTCAACTTGTTTTATGGTGCCCAAATAGCCCTTATACCAAAATCTAACAAGAATATTAAAGAAAAAAAAACTAATGACTTATTTACTAAGTGAACAAAGACACTATTATCCTCCAGAAAATGTCAGTAAATTGAATTCTGCAATATGAGTGTCCCATCCTGAGCAAGTACAGGTTTTCCCAAGAATGAGATACTGGTTTAACATTAGAAAATTAATCACTGTAATTTACCACATAAATTGGATAAAGAAGAAAAATTATATAATCATCTCAATGGAGACAGAAAAAGCATTTGGCAAAAACAATATCCATTTAGGAAAAACATATTCAATAAACTAGGAATTTTTAAATGGGAATAGAAGGTAATGTTACCGATCAGATCGAATGTGCCTGAAAATTATTTATAATTTATACCAAAATGAATGGCAAAATGCTGAATGTTTTCCCCTAAAATTGGGGACAAAATGAGAATGGTCACCATCTGCACTTTTGCTTAATACAGAAGGTCCTAGTACAATAATGGAAAATAAATAAAAGGTACATAGATTGTAAAGAAAGAAGTAAAATTATAGCTCAGTAGTAATCAAGTCATAAAGGTAGACAAGAGTGAAAAGGAACAGACTGGAGAGTCCATAGGTAGAGCACACACACACAGTTGATTGGTGTCCACCAGGTTGCCAAGGTGGGGAAAGGGTAATTATTTTTTCTTATTGTCTGTTTTCTTTTTAGCATATGGTACTAAAACAATTTGATCTCTATATGAAAAAAACATTAGCCTCAACCCTATTCTTAAAGCACCCACAAAAAATGGCTCTGAGATTAATTATGGGCCAAAATGTAAAAGTTAAAATTACATATATGAGGCTTCTAAGAGGAAATATAAGCTAACACCTTTGTGACTTTGGAATATGTAATCACTTTTCACATCAGGTAGAAAAGCACTAACCAGGAAGAAAAAAAAAATGGACCTTCAATTTTTTTTATATTTTTCTATTTTTAAAAATAGGTTCTGTAAACAACTGCTAAAAAAGTTCAAAAGCAACCCAAAACTATGAGAAAATATCTATAACAAATGTATAGGCCTAATTCTTACAATTCAAACATAAAAATACAAATAACACAGTAAAGAAACAGGCAAAGGATTTGAACAGACATTTCACTAAGATAGATAATTGGTCAGTAAGCACATGAAAAAATGTTCAACATCATAAGTTGCCCTGGAAATGCAAATTGAAACCACCAGGAGGTACCACTACAGAACCACAGCAATGGCTTGGGCTAAGGTTTTTTTGTTTGTTTGTTTTTGAGGTAGTCTCAAACTGTCACCCTCCATAGAGTGCTGTGGCATTACAGCTCACAGAAACCTCAAACTCTTGGGCTTAACCAATTCTTATGCCTCCAAAGGAGCTGGGACTACAGGCGCCCACCACAAGGCTAGCTATTTTTTGATTGCAGTTGTCACTGTTGTTTAGCAGGCCCAGGCTGGGCTCAAATGTGCCAGCCTCAGTGTATGTGACTGGTGCTCTACAGGTTCTGAGCCTTTTGTTGTTGTTCTTGTTGTTGTTTTTTCACAACAGTATCATGTGTTTGCAAAGGAAAGGAACAATCTGAACATCAGACTTTGCTGATGGGATTGTGGAATGGAGCTACCATTTTGGAAAGCTCTTTTACAGTTTCGTTTAAAGTTAAATATGTAGAGTAATTCTGGGAAGATGGCCTATGGGTAGCAACCCTCAGCAGAGGCTCCTGAGCAGTGGAAGAAAAACTGGACAGAATTGGACTCTATGGAGCCAAAGGTGGGCAGCTGAGCCAAGAAAGAAGTACGGCAAGCTGTAACTCCAAGGAAGAGCATTCAAGAAAACAAATGACAGGTACAAAGCCTATCAACTAGAGGATGGGACACTCCTTCCCCAAGCAGGAGGCCTGCTGCAGGCTATCCATGAACGAGCAGGGAACAAAAGACCTCTTATTTTACCTTGCTGAAGAGAGCTGCTAAACTCCAGGTCTCTTTCTCCAGGGAGGTCCCACTTATGAGCCTAGACACCACCCTTCCAGGCATAAAATTGAACAGATATTTTCCCCCACAGGTCCAAACTCCCAGTCTACCCATTCCCCCTCACATGGTGATCTGAAGTTCTGCTCCCTGCAGAGCACAGAGTGTTTGGTCTTGTCCTGAGAGATCTGGGCATAGTGTGGACCACCAACCATCAGGATGGAATCTGTGACTCATGGGGAAGAAAGAGGGTATGGGAGAAAAGGGATACTCAGCAGGAGGAGAAACAGTCCCTTGGTTATGAGTATGCCCAGCCAATGGTAGTGTTGACTCTTGGGCTGTGTCTGGTGGGACAGGGTGCAGAACCCCTGGTTCTGATGGCACCCACAGTGGGAGAGTGGTTTCCCTATGTGGACTGAGTTTGGCAGACAGGGCTGATCCCCAACCTCTGCTCTTGGGGCTGTGAGCAGAGGCTTGCTAGGTGTGGACTGAGATCTGAGAGCCAGGGAGTGGCCCCCTGATTCCAACAGAACCTTCAAGCAGTGGCTTACTGGGTGTAAACCAAGACCTGAGGGCTAGGGTGAGTCCCCTGTCTCCAGAGGGGCTAGCGAGCAGAGGCTTAACGGCTGAGGACTGATACCTGAGGGTGGAGTGCAGTGCCATGACTCTAACAGAGCCTGCAAACAGAGGCTTGCCAGGCAGTGGACTGAGACTGGCAGGTGGGGGGTGTGGTCCCCTGATTTCAACTGGTCTGCCAAGCAGAGGCTAGCTGGGTGTGGACTGAGATGGTGGGTGGGGGCGTGGCCCCTGGCTCCAACTGGGCCTGTAAGCAGAGAAGCAGACAACAGTGGGGACTGAGTCTGGTGTGTGGAGTGTGGATCCCTGGCTCCAACTGTGCTGTTAGAGACTTCTGAATCCCTCTCTGTAGAGCAGGGTCTGTGCTGTCTGAGACAATTTAATTGGAACCTGTGCCTGGGGCTGTCCACTCGAGGACATTCTGAGCTTGATCTTCAAAGTTCTGTAGCAGAAAAGAACTAAAGGG
>CAUYRH010089228.1:0-45201 GCA_963574655.1 Perodicticus potto | reverse complement strand
CACACACTGAGGCCTGAGTATGGGAGCAGCAGACGGCTCAGAAGGGCCTTGAGAACAGCCTTGCTGTTCCTCCCCCAGCTCTTGGTGGACAACACCCGTAACTGCACTTGGCCCCACCAGCCATGTAGCCCAGCACCTTCCGTGAGTCCACACCCCCTCCCCCCTACATGGCTGCACTACAGCCTTTGTTTCTCAATAAAAGCTGCCATCTTCTCAAAAAAACAAAAAAAGAAAAGAAAAAAAAGAAAGTGAGAATGATAAATTTGGGGGTATGGTTTTTGGATTTTAATGTTTGTGAAGTTGCCGTTAATTGCATTTAACTTATGAGAAAGGAGTTTTCACTTTAATTATATCCTTCTGATTTGACCACAAAAAGGAATGTAATAATCAAATTTGAAGTATCTCTACTGTACAAAAGGAGTATCTGTGTTGTATTATGTTATTTTATGCTTTATCTCTGGTAAATTATATCAAATTATATATCTCATCATAATTTGAAATAGGAAATAGAGAAAGAAGAGATGTTTTATCATAAGGATAGAATTAAGCCCTGAGTAAATTTGATAAACACAAAAATTGGACCTACTTCAACACCTTCTGGTAACAAAATCTAAACTGCACACTAGGGCTGAGGTGGACAGACAGAGAGGGGCCCAAACTTCTTGAAGACAGAAGCTGAACTGTCAAGAAAGAATCTCCTCTGTATGTTGCAGGGAAGAGGGGGCATACCTGTGCCTTATTTCGGGTTCAGTAATTAAGAAACCAAAATGCTAGAGAATGTTATGAGGGAACATTTTTTCCCTTTTCCTCCTAATTTTCTGCATAACTTCTATAAGCATAGCATTACTGGATTCTTGCCCTATGAAGAGAATGGAGTTGTCTGGTAGATGGCTTCCATAGTCTACATTTCCTCATTGAGTAAAATGGAATCACCAGAAGATAGCAAGCCCCAGATCAACGAGAGGCGGGAATCCTATTCTCTACTTCTGAATGATCCTGTAGGCAAGCTGGCCCAGAGTCAAGTCTTGAAATGGGAGAGCAAGGCCCTTTTATTAACATACCTAAAGTCATTCTATCTTATTGTGTTTATCAGCAGTAGAGTTGACATTTTCCTGGGTCTGATTTCTCTATTACTTAGTGCCTCTTCCCTATGCACCCTCTGTTGTCATCCCCGCCTGGAGTGATAGCAAAACTCTCTTCCTTTATGGAAAATAAATGCCTCACGCATAAGTAGACTCTATCCTCATTTATATTTTCTATAAAATAAAGAAACGTGTAGTAGAAAGATCAGAACCATAAAGTGAGGGACACCTAAGTTGGATATCTGAGTTCATTGCAATGTGACTGTGGAAATTCTTCCCTGAATTTGTCTTCTCATTTGAAAAGTGAATATACTATCTCTCTGGTAAGACTATTTTGAATATTAAGTTAGATATATTTTAAAAAGCAGTTAATATTATGCCTAGTGTACTACAGGTTCAGCAAAAGATTATTCTTATTAGGAATTATAATGACTTGTTCAACAAAAGCAAACTTTTCCAATAATGTGTTACATTTTCTAGTACATTATGGATAGTGAATAAATGTTAATTCTGTTTAGTCCAGACTTTGCCACTGAAGAATGAATAATAGAATCCAAACCAAAGAAGTTTTATTTGTTAAATTAAAAAGCACAATACAAAAATCTTATAAAGAAACATCTGTCAAGTGAAATTCATAAGTTTCTTTACTTGGGAAAGTTCTAGTTTGCATTTCATTATTTATGGTACAGGTTTAAAACCATGTTGGGTGGCCCAGCTGTTCCTCCTGCGCAATAGGAATGCCGGGCACTGCATACGTCTTAAATCCAAAAGCAATAGCTCTTTCCCTTATTATGATCCAGCTCAAGATGTAGTTAGAGTTAGCTGGACCAAAAACTGAGTGGAGGTATTAACCAGAGCAAGGCTCTGCTTGTCCCACTTTGCGTAGTTTCTCTGGTTTATAATATGATTGGTAACCAGGAAAGCTCAATATAGACATCTGGGTTAAAATATAGGCAAAATTATGAACGCTGGCAACACCTCAGGTTAAGAGAGGCACCATGTTTATTCAAGAATATGACATGACATTAATTGGCTTCTGGCATGTGATTTCTTTTTTAAGGCAAGAAATCAAATGACCCATGTTAGAAGTCTTTTATCAAAGCCTCACACTGTACACTCATAGTGCTTACTTGCTTTTTAGAAGAAATCAATGAGAAATGTAGGTAAGTTAAGGGGGATAGAATACAGAGGGTTAAAATAAATCCACAGAAACATGAAATCAACTTTAGGGATTTTTTTTTGTGTGTGTGTGCTTGAAAGAGTAATATTACTGAACCAAATGATAGTCTCTGTATAAAGAAAGCACTATACCAATTCTCAAAGTATTTCTTAATATGCATCTAAAGTTTCATTGTTAAAGAGTCAAATTTTCCAAATCAGAGAAAAGTATTACTTCATAGTTCCCAAGTTTCCAATCACTTAACATATGAAACATTGATGTTTAAGCGTCAAATGCTCCAAGTGAAAAGCATCTGTTTGATGTCCTCGAGGTCCCTGACAAATTCTGTGTTAAAAGACTCTTTGTGCTTCTCTTTGAAAAATATATCACTTTATAATAAATCTCTGGGCTCTGATACTTTCAGTGATGAGGTTTGCTTTATAGATTTATGCAAGAGGATCTGTTTGCTACACCTGGCTCTTTGTGAGATGAGAATGGCAGATTTTAAAATCGAAATTAACATAAAGCTTCAGGTTCAGAGGCTAACCTGAGTGCCTTTATTTTCTTTACATTCAGAACATACATTCTCAGAAGAGTGAACTTTCTCTCTAGACCTATCTCATTTTCCATTTCTTTTTAATTTCTAGAAAAGAAGATATAAAATCATAAAAGATATAAGGAATTAAAGTTTTTGAAATATTAATTATGAAGGCAGTATGCAATGGCTCATGCCTATAATCCTAGAACTCTGGGAGGCCAAGATAGGTGGATCCCTTGAGCTTAGAAGTCTGAGACCAGTCTGAACAAGAGCAAGACCTATCTCTACTAAAAAACAGAAAAACTAGCTAGCTGTTGTGGTGGGCGCCTGTAGTCCCAGCTACTTGGGAGGCTGAGGTAAGAGTATTGCTTGAGCTCAGGATTTTGAGGTTGCTGTGATTTACAATGCCATAGCACTCTATCCAGGGAGAAAGAGTGAGACCGCATAGCAAAGAAAAAAAAAGAAATATTAAATATGAAGATTACTGTGTCACTATGGCACAGATAACTTCAGATTGTTGTACAATTATTTCAGCCATTGTAGGGGCTGGCTGATCTGCACAGAGACTGCACACAATCTACAATATTCTATTTTGTGGTTGCTCAGGGAATGAGAACTATAGCAAAAATGAGTAGTTTACTCAACATTGAATAGTATTGTGATAATGAATTAGAAATTAAAAAGTAGCATATTTAAGAAAGTGTTCCACCTTCACTACAGAATTTTTATAACATCACAAATAAACACAAAAGACATGAATTCCATCATATAGAACTAATCACTTTGGCGTACACTGATTTCTTTTAACACACAAATTTGTAAACTTAAAAATATGTATGTGTGTCTTTTTAAAAATGGTATGGACACCTTCATTTGTTAAGATAGTGTTTTATTTTTATGATATATCAAGAAACAGTGTTCAATCTCTCTCTCTTTCTCTTGGGTGTGTGCATGTACACATATATATTCATTTTAATGGTTGCATAATACCATTATATGGGTATCTCACAATGAAACCATCACCTAACCAAAGAACTACATGTTCACCAATGACTTATATTTGCCAGATTTCTAAACTATTTGCTTTCCTTTCCCTCCAACTATCATGAAGCTCTTGGCTTTTTATTATTCTCTTCCTTTAAAAAAAGAAACTATATGTGATATGTGGTTTAATTTCTCTGCCATTTGGCCTTTAAAGTAGCTTATTGTTTGTGGCCTTCTGTCATCACTCAACATTACGAATGATTTAAAGATCCATCCATATTATTGAGTATAACTCCTTCCCATGTGAAATTCTGCAATGTTAAAATACTTCTGTTTATCCATTCTCTTATTGATGAACACTGGAGGCCTTACAGATTTGAATGTGTGTGTGTGTGTGCTGCTTGTAAGAACACCACTGACATGAATATTCTTGGGTATGTCTCCTGACACATGAGAAAATAATCAAGGTGTGAAAATGTTGGATCATAGATGATGATAATGTTTGGCTATACAATAAAATGTCAAATTATTTTCCAAAGTGAATTATAATCAATTTACCCTCTCACCCAAAGTATACAAAAGGGCGTGAAAGTACTAGTCACTCTCTATTCTTGGCTACAAAATCTAAGTTGTTTTTTAAATTGTAGGTCTGCACTGCATGTGCTTTAATGAGCATTTCCCCCATGACTAGTAAAGCAGAGAACTTATTCATATGGTTATAGACATTTGGATTTTATTTTTGTAAAATTTCTACTTATACGTATTAGCTTCTTCCCACTGGCTTTTTGTTTGTTTATTTAATTTTAGGAGTTCTTTGTTTGTTTGTTTTACTATATATTTTTCTTTTATTCCTCTCAAAGAATAAAGGGGGGGCACAAATGTTTTTGATATGTGGATGAATTGCAGAATGCTGAAGTCAGGAATTTTAGTGTACCCCTCACTAGAATAGTGTACATTGTAACTGATAGGTAAGTTTTTGGTTTTTTTTTTTTTATTATCTTTATCATTAAATCATAGCTGCGTACAATAGTGCAATCAAGGGGTACAATATGCTGGTTTCATATACAATCTTAACTATTTTCATCAAACTGATGCACATAGCCTTCCTGGCATTTTCTCAGTTATTATATGAAGACATTTGTATTCTGCATTTAGCAAGGTTCGCCTGTACCCTTCTAAGATGCACCGTAGGTGTGGCCCCACCAATGACCCTCCCTCCACCCCAACCTCCCCTCTCCCCTCCGTACCCTTGCCCCTTTCCCTATATTCTTGTGTTATAGTTGGGTTATACCATTCATACAACAGCTATAAATTAGCTTCATAGTAGGGCTGAGTACATTGGATACTTTTTCTTCCATTCTTGAGATACTTTTCTCAGAAGAATATGTTCCAGCTCCATCCATGTAAACATGAAAGAGGTAAAGTCTCCATCTTTCTTTAAGGCTGTGTAATATTCCATGGTATACATGTACCACAATTTACTAATCCATTCATGAATCGATGGGCACTCAGGTTTCTCCCATGACTTAGCAATTATGAATTGGGCTGCAATGAACATTCTGGTACAGATGTCTCTGTTATAATGTGATTTTTGGTCTTCTGGGTATATACCTAGTAAAGGAATTATAGGATCAAATGGCAGGTCAATTTTTAGATCTCTAAGTACTGTCCAAACATCATTCCAAAAGGAACGTATTAGTGTTCATTCCCACCAGCAGTGTAGAAGTGTTCCCTTTTCTCCACATCCACACCAACATCTCTGGTTTTGGGATTTTGTGATGGCTAATCTTACTGGAGTTAGGTGATATCTCAAAGTATTTTTGATTTTCATTTCTCTGATGATTAAGGATGGTGAGCATTTTTTCATGTGTCAGTAGGCTGTGCACCTGTCTTCTTTAGAAAAGTCTCTCTTCAAGTCTTTTGACCATCCTGAGATGGAATCACTTGTTCTTTTCTTGCTAATACGTTTACGTTCTCTGTGGATTCTGGAGTTTTTAATCCACTGCCTCCCTCCCATCTTCCCCACTTCTTGGTTCACCAGTGTCCATTAAACCACTTTATGACCGTGTATATTTATCATTTTGCTCCTACTTAGTAGTGAGAACACACGTGTTTATTTTTTCATTCTTATGATACTTTGGATAATGGACTTCAGCTCAATCCAAGTTGCTGCAAATGACATTATTTCATTTCTTTTTATGGCCAAGTACTACAGGAGTACTCCATGGTGTATATATATCACATTTTCTTTACCCACTGATCAGTTGAAGGACACTTCAACTGGATATAGTCGATTCTGTATCTTTGTTATTGTGAACTGTGCTGCTGTAAACATTCAGGTACAAGTGTCTTTCTGATAAAGACTTCTCTGTTGGGTAGATACTCAGTAGTGGGATTGCTGGATCAAATAGTAGGTCTGCTTTTAGTTCTTTGAAGAATCTTAATACTATTTTTCTGTTGATATTGTACTAATTTGTGATTACATCAACAGTGCATAAGCATTCATTTCTCTCTGTGTCCATGCCAGTATCTATTTTTTTCCCCCAATAATGCCCATTCTGATAGGGATGTGGATTTTAAAAACCACCAAAATTTTCCCCTATCCCCTACTTTTTCATTCTCATTGTGGTGTTTTTTTGATAAATCAAGACAGACTTACTTTTAATTTAATCCAGTTTATTGATTTATCCCTTTTATGTGGAGTTCTTTTGTGTAGCACCAATTGTATTAAGAAATATTTTTTCATACTCCTAAATCACAAAGATATTGCTCTATATTTAAAAGCTTAGCTATGTTACCCTTTATATTTAGATATATACTCTATCTGAAATTGATTTTTGTATATCATGAAGTAGGAATCAAGATTCACTTTTTTGGTATTCAACTTACACATCAGCACCATTTATTGAAATTATTGTCCTCTCCCTAACACACTGCCCTGTGATCTTTGTTATAATTATGCATGTTTGGCTGTTTCTATAGCTCTGTTCTATTATTCTGTTCCTATAATAATGGTTCAAAGTAATAATTGCTATCATTTTATAGAAGTTCTTGGGATTAGTAGAATAAGTCTTGCAGTTATATTTCTTCTTAAAGATAACCTTGATTGATATAGGCCTTTTGAATTTCTATGTAGCTTTTAGAATTGACATGTTGATATCTTTAAAGAGTACGTTGACATTTTGATTGGAATTGTATTAAATTTATAGATGAACTTGGAATAATTAACATGATTACAATAATTACTTATTTTTCATGAACATGGTACATATTCTTGATTTGTTTAGGATTTCTTTAATTTCTCTCATTAATGCTTTTGATTTTTAATTGTTTTAGTTTTAACATAGAGGTCTTGAATGTTTTTTGTAATATTTATTCAGAGATGTCTCCTGTTTTTTATGCTATTATAAACATTTTTAAAATTTAGCTTTCTGCTTTTTGCTAGTATAGACAAATAATTTGTTTTTATTAATCTGTTAAATGGCAAACTTGCTAAAGTCATGTGTTAATTCTAAAAGTTGGCTGAAAATCATTTGGGTTTTCTATATTTAATATCATTTCCTCTCCCCAAATTCCAAATTCCTTTCTTCTTCTCTAATTCTTAAGCTTTTCCTTTCTTGGTATCACATTAGAGGTATTAAGTAGACCTCTAATGCAATAAGAAAGGCAAGTGACAAAAGTGGACAACCCTATCTTCATTCCTAATATCAATGAGAAATCTCTTAATAAATCACCCTTAAATATTTTGTAGATTCCTCTTTTAAGATTAAGGAAGTTCCCGTCTATTCCTACAATCTAGGAGTGTTTATTATGAATGTATGCTGACTCTTATCAAAATATTTTTCTGTATCTGTAACAATAACAAAGATGAAATGAAATCCATGTCATTTTGTTTCTCTTTACTTATAACGTAATAAGTTGCATTGAATGTTTAATTTTAAACCCTATTTGGTCATGATGTACTATTTCTTTTATGCATTGCTGGATTTTGTAATGTTTTGTTAAGCATTTTTTTCATCTATTTTCATAAGACAAATGTGCCTGTAATTTTCCTTTTGGTAATATTATTATCAGGTTTTTCTATCAAAGTTTAATGCATCATAAAATTAGGTAGAAAGTGTTCCTTTTTTCCTCTTCCTTAAAAGAGTTTTTAAAATATTAATTTATTAGTTCCTTAAATGTTTGGGAGAATTCCCAAGTGAAGCTGTCTGGGCTTAGAGTTTTCTTTGTGAGGAGATTATTTAATAGCTGATTCAATTCCTTAATAAAGGAATGTTTTGATTTTTCTACTTATTCTTGATTTAGTGTTGGTAAGGTGTGTTTTGAAGAAATATGTACATTTTATCTAAAATGTCAGATTTATTGGCATGATTATACTTTTGTCTTATATTTTGAATATCTTTAAAAATTATATAGTAATGACCCCTTTCCAAAATGCTAAAGTGAGCCTGCTTTCTTGCTTGCTTCCTTCCTTTCTGTCTGTCCGTATTATTAGAATTGCTAATTTTCCTTTTCAAAGAAACAACGTTTGACTTTCTTGATTCTTCTGATTTCACATTTGCTTTGGGATTTCATTAATTATTGTTCTAAACTTTATCATTTTCCATGTATTACCTATTTATATTTAATTTACTATAATTTTTTAAGATGAATATTCAATTATTGATTTAAGCCTTTCTGCTCTCTAATATTTACACATAAGGCTAGAGGCTTACCTCTGTGCATTGTCTTAGCTGCATTTTATTCATTGTCATATGTTAATTACTATTTAATTCAAATTATTTTTTAGGTTGCATTGTGTCTGTTATTGACATATGACTTATGTAGAAGTACCTGTATATTGCTTATTTTCCAAACATTTGGGAATCTTCTGGCTCTATTTTTGTTATTGCTTTTTGCCTTTATTTCATTGGGGTCAGAGAATATACCTCAAAGCTATTAAAGCTGACTAAAGTTTACCTCATGGCCCAGAATTTTACTGATTTTAGTAAATGTTTCATGTGTACTTAAAACAAATGTATATTTTGTTAGTATTCTAGCTTGTCAGTTAGATCATTTCTTAATTGACTTTTTCATATGCTCCATATTTTAACTTACGTTTATAATCTGCTTGTTCTATTTTAAATTTTTTAAAAATTATGTTAAAAATTATGTCTTAAAAATTATGTCTTTTTTATTATTGTTGATTTGCCTATTTTTAATCTATGTTATGTTAAATTTTTTACATTTATTGAAGGTATGTTAGTAAATAGACACACAGCTAAAATTATTGTATACAGTATTCCCAATTGGTTGATATTTTCTGCTTTGGTTAATTTTAAAATGACCATATCGGTTTTGTTTTGGTTATTGTTTGTATAGCATATCTTTCTCCAACTGTTTTTCTTTTAATCATACTGTATATCTGTATATACTTTGTATCTTTTATTAGCAGAATATTGTTGGCTTTCAATAATTTTTATCTTTGATAGGACTTTTTTTAACCCATGTTCATCACATCATTACCTATATATTTAGGTATAAATTTGCCATCTTCCTATTTGTTTCCTATGTGTGTCATCTTTATTATATTCTTTCGTCTTTCCTTTCCTTTGGATGAACTTTAAAATTCCACCTATTTTCTATTAGCTTATTAATTACGTATTTATTTACTACTCTTGTAATGGCTACTCTATATATTAGAACATGTGTCATGACTTACTGTAGTTTTAATGTAGACTAACACTTTTGCCATTTCCCAGACAATGCAAGGACCTAAGAAACACTTTATATTATTTACTCCTCTTATACCATTTTTACTATTTTTGTTAGGTATTTTCATTTTTCATACATTTTTAACTCTGTAACACATTATTTTTATTATCATACCCATTTAAAATACTTTATTTATTTATTTATACATTTATTCTTTTAATTGCATTTAATTTTTTTGTTTGTTTTCTACATTGCCATTTCTATATAGGATATTTTCTTCTACTTAAAAAACTATTTTTATTATTTCCCTTCATGTTAACCAACTAGTGACGTTTTTAAGTTTCTTTTTAGGGAAGGAAGTGTGATGGATGACTTGAAAATTTTTTTATTTTTCTTATATCATTAAGGAAATAGATACTGCCCAAAGAATTCTGAGTTGTCATTTATTTTCTTTCAGCATTTTGAAGATATCATTTTGGTAACTTTTATATTTGCTTATTTCTGTTACGAAGGCAATCTTTAGTCTTTTTGTTATTTCTTCAAGCACGATGTATATTTTTCTCCAGGGCTGCTGTTAAGATTTTTCTCTTTGCAGCTTGGTGCCCATAGCTCAAGGGTGCTGGTCACATACACCAAAGCAGGCAGGTTCAAACCTGGTCGGGGCCTGCTAAACAACAACGACAAATGCAACAACAAAAAAATAACGGGGCGTTGTGGCAGGCGCCTGTAATTGCAGCTACTTGGGAGGCTGAGGCAAGAGAATTGCTTAAGCCCAAGAGTTTGAGGTTGCTGTGAGCTGTGACACTACAGCACTCTACTGAGGACAACAAAGTAAGACTCGGTCTCAAAAAAAAAGAAAGAAAGAAAAGATTTTACTCTTTGTATTTGGTTTTCAACAGTTTAAATATCATATTTCTAGTTGTGAATTTCTCTCTTATTCTGCTTAGCATTCATTGTGCTTCTTGAATTTATAAATTGGTATCTTTTCTCAGTTTTTAAAAGTTCTCAACTCTTACCTCTTCAAGTATTATTTCTGTCCCATTTCCTCATTTCTATCCTTCTGGAACTCCAATTTTATACAGGTTAATCCCTTTCAGGGTGTACTGTAATTTTTTTTTAACCATTTTTACTGTATTTATTCGTTTATATTTTTGTCTCTGTGCTTCAGTTAGGGTGAAAACTCCCATTTTCTATCTCTTGTGCTTCTGTTTCTATGTCTATTTTTTCTCTTGATTTTTGTTTGTTTTGTCTTATCTCTTAAAATGCCAAATATGATAGAACCTCTGTACGTTGACCACTCAAAGTACTGTAACAGACTGGTCAACATAAGGAAGTGATCAACATAAAGAACTCTGTACTGATACACACAAGTGGTGCATGTACATAGGAAACATATGTATTTCCAGTCTACGAAAATTAGGCAAACTTAGGTAGGTGTTTTAGTGTAAGGAGCTGTCAACTCTAGAGGTTCCACTCCATTTCATAGGAAAACTTAAGAAATTATTTGATGTTTGGATAATCCTATCTTTCTCCAGAGGATTGCATATGGCTGCTAGCAAGCAGTTAGCCTAGGCATAGATTATCATAATCCAGTCATATATTAAGGAGATTCAGTTTTATGGGGCTTTATGAATCTTATATAGTTGATTCTTAACTTTAGCATGGAGCCCTTCAAAAGTCTGACTGAAAGCTTTATGCATTTAATTAAGCCTTGTCTCTCTGGTATTTTCTGAACTGAAATTTTTATTCTCTGGTAAGTCTAAAAGAAGCTTTGTTCACCTTAGTGGCTTCTTAACACATGACATTCAAATTAGCAATCACCTTGAATAGAAAAGTGTAGTGAATGTTGTACTTCTCTCTCTGCTCTTCCCCTCTGTATTGTTTCTACACTGCTAATTTTCATGCTACACTGGTAATTCTCAAGTGCTTTACAACTGCTGTTAAATTTGTCCAATTTTTCTGTTATTCTCAGATGGATGGTTGTGCTTTCATAAGCTAGTCTGAAGGTATTGCTGAATTTTTAAATATGAACAAATAAATTATTAGTTTTAAGCATAGAATAAAAATATAAAGAAAATGATACTATGAGGTGAAATAGAAAAGATTTGGAGAATAAAGGAAGTTTAACTGACAATACACTGCAGAGAAAAAAATAAAACCCATGCAGTAGGAAAAGTAATATAACTCAGGAAATTCATTAAGGAAAAAAATAATTTTCTTTATATTGAAGAAAGAGGAGAATTTAAATCTTTAAACTACCCAGCATGTCCCAAATAGGATGAGAAAGGACACAATTTGTCATATGCTAAAGAAGAAATTTCTAAACTCAAAGGATAATCTCCCAAACTTCCAAGCAAAAGGAATCTACTGGTCCTCAGGGAATTTCCAGGTTCTGGAAGCAAATTCCATCAACCCATAAATGGATTAACAAGTTGTCAAATTCTCATCAACCCATAAATGGATTAACAAGTTGTGGTATATGTATACCATGAAATACTATTCAGGCATAAACAAGAGAGACTTTACATCTTTTTTGTGTGCCTGCATGGAGTTGGAACACATTCTTCTTAGTAAAGCATTTCAATAGTGGGGGAAAATGTATCCAATGTACTCAATACTATTATGAAACCAATATATATTTACATACTCATATGAATGATAAAATACAAATATAGTCTAGCAAGGGGGAGGGGAGAGGGAGAAGAGAGGAGAAAGCAGGAGGGTGATTGGTGGGAGGAGGACGGGCATTTGGTGGGATCTCACCTAATGTGCACAATGCAAGGGTATATTTCAAAATAACTAAGAGTAAATGTTAAATGTCTTACCACAAAAAATAAGTAAGTGAGGTGATGGCTATGTTAATCAGCTTAATTTAAGCATTCCACGTTGTATATCAAATCATCACATTGTACCCCATAAATGTATAGTTATGACTTTAATTAAAAATTAGTTAAAAAAGAAATATATATAACCACAAAGAGATGCCACTTTACACCCATTACAATGTTCTGATTAAAGAGACACAAAATACACATACTAACAAGTGATGGAGAGGATGTAGAGAAACTGGAACCCCAATACACTGTTAGTAAGGTTGTAAAATGTGGTTACTTTGGAAAGCAGTTTGGACATTTCTCAAAAAGTAAAATTTAGAGTTATCATATAACCCAGTAATCCTATTCTTAATTATATACTAAAGAAAAATAAAAAATTATGTCCACATAAAAACTTGTACCTAAATGTTCACAGTAGCATTCTTTTTGACAGCCAAAAAGTGGTTTTACTTAAATATTTATCAAGGGATGAATGGTTAAGTAAAATGTGCTATATCCATACAATAAAATATTATTGGGCAATAAAAATAATGAAGTACTAACACATGCTACAATATCAATGAATTACTGAAAGGTAAATATAGTTACCTTTAGAAAGATAAGAATAAAAAAGTATAACCCAATAGAATTATATCTAGCCAGAATGTCATTCACCTTTCAGAGAAAAACAAATGAAAGAGAGTTGAGGAGGTGCAAGGATCAGAGAGTAGGGTTTGTTAGGGTTGTCAGCTACCATAACAAATCAAAATGCTATGGCGGCTCATTTACAATAAAAGGTTATTTATCATTTATTTAATAATTGAAAGTGGGCATAGGTGATCAGAATAAAGGAGTGTGTGTATAAGAGATGGAGTGATACTTTTCCTAATGCAGTGATTCAGAGTGAAAATCTTCTTCCATCACATATTTATACCCTTTCCTGCAACCTATTCTTTATTACCACACCCAGCCAGTAGCAGAGGAAAAGGATTAGACAACTGTTTTCTAAGAGCATTGGTCAGAAGTAATAAACATCACTTCTGGTCACGTGTCATTGGTGAGAACTAGTTAATCATAGCTATAAAAAAGGCTGAAAAATGTAATTATGCTGCGTAGGTAGCCACTTGCCATTCAAAATTCCGTTACATCATTGGAAGAACTTGAAAGTTAGTGAACTAACTAATGTCTCCTACCTGACAAATCTAACAAAAATTTTCACAAAAATAGCGATATACCACCAAATAAACTGTAATAGAGACCTTAAGATGGGAATAAAAGGACGAGGAATGAAAAAGAGAGCAAGGGAACACGATGAATTTAAATGGGTAATAAATGTGTAGCATATGTTCTTAAAAGAGATTTTGGAGAAGAAAGGACTTCAAGAAGATTCAGATAGAACACTGAACCAAAAGAATGAAATTATATTAGAAAAGTTAGGTGTTAGGGTGATTTTTTGTAAAGTCATTCTAAACATTTCATTTGAGGGGAAAGGAGGGATAAGTGGATGTATTCTAAACTTTTACCTTTTTGAGTACAAAAAACAAAGGGAAAGATAAATTTTTGTTGGGAGATAGTGTATTTTGCTGAAAAGGATAATCGATTTCTTTCTTTCAAATATTTCAATGGAAGTGTATGATTATTAAAGCAGAGATATAAATGTTAATGCTCTTAAAATTAAACCTTACAGGAAAACTTTTAAATATTTATTTGTTTATAAATGCCAAAAATAGCTCAATAAAATAGAATTGAAGATAAAGGATTAAGGTGAAATGAAAAAGCATTGTGTTAAAATCTATCAAATGAATTTTTTTTTCCAAATTGCAAAGCAAAGGCAAACTGGTACAGATATGGAAAAGATATTTGTTTTTTGAAATAGCAGAAATTTGAAATAGAAGAAAGATGAGGAAGAAATAACAAACAAAATGATATAGATGGAAATAATAAACATCATTGATATCAACCATTACAGTAAATATGAATGGTTTGAATTTTTCCAATAAAAATCAGAGATACTAAGATTGGCATTAAATAAAAAAATTACTTGTTAAATGAAATATGGTTAAAACAAAGTAAAGAAAAAATTCCTATTAAAGGAAGGACCAAAGAGGTAATGGGCAAATACAAAGAGAAACAAAGAATGTCAATACTGATATACATATAGCTCTACAGCCAGAATCTTTCAAGTGTAATCCTATATTTAGGTAGGTGCTACACAGTACTGATGAAAGGGCAACTTGGTTTTAATAGCTGAATGTTATTAATGGGGTTATAAAGAGAAGAAATTTAATTTTAATTTAATTTTCTGTCCCGTTAGATGGAGAGGAGAAGAAGTGGCTGGAGCCAGACTTCATCTTTTAGAAACTGTCCATTCTGTCCTAGTCAATGGAGTGAAACTGCTTGGAATAACACCTGTATATAGGATGTAATTTCTAATTAAGTGGCTTTTAAAATACAAAAACAAAAAATTTCTTTTTTCTGAGCATATCTGATAGAGTTTCCCATCCGTTGAAAATACATTTAGCTTATAAAGTTCTTTATAAATAGTTAGAAAAAGTTTTGGTAGGTTATCCATTTTTTAAAAATTTCAAGTTAATTTTCAGGGTACAAAGAATTAGGTTACAGTGTTTGCATTTGTTAGGGAGAGTCCCTGATGTAGCTGTGTCCCACCCCCAGGAAGAGTGCCATATACACCCACATCGTGCACACAAGTAGGCACAAGTAGGAGCACACCAAACCCTTGCTTCCTTCTCCCTTACCCCACCCTCCTTCCTCTTTTCCCCATCTTGAATTGAGTTTTTCTCTTCTGTGGGCATGTATTAGATCATCTTCTTGCTTCATATTAGTATTGAGTACATTGGATATCTGCTTTTCCATTCTTGTGATACTTTACTAAGAAGAATGTGTTTCAACTCCATCCTGGTTGATACAAAAGATGTAAGGTCTCCATCATTTTTAGTGGCTGAATAGTATTCCATGGTATACATATACCATGGTTTATTAATCCATTCAATCCATTGGTGGACATTTAGGCTGTTTCCACATCTTGATGATTGTAAATTGATCTGTGATAAACAATCTAGTGCAAATGTCCTTATGGTAAAATGATGGTTTTTCTTCTGGGTAGATGCCTAGCAATGGGATTGCAGGATCAAATGGAAGATCTATTTTTAATTCTTTGAGGATTTTCCATACTTCTTTCCAAAGAGGCTGTATGAGTTTTCAGTCCCATCAACAATATTAAAGTGTTCCCTTGTCTCCACATCTGCACCAGCATCTGCAGCTTTGGGAATTTGTGATGTGGGCTATTCTCACTAGGGTTAGGTGATATCTCAGAGTGGCTTTCATTTGCATTTCTCTGATGATTAGAAACAATGAGAAATTTTTCATATGTTTGTTAATCATTCATCTGTCTTCTTCAAAAAAGGTTCTTTTCATATTTCTAGTCCAGAGATAGATGGGATTATTTCCTGGGTGTTGTTATTGTTCTTGATGATGATTAACTTGAATTCTCTATAGATTCTAGTTATCAACCCTTTGTGAGATTTGTAACATGGAAATATCTTTTTCCATTCTGAAGGTTGTCAATTTTCTTTAATTGTTGTGTCCTTAGCTGTGCAGAAGGTTAGCCCTTTTTATTTAACTTAGATTTCTACTGCAAAGCCAAACATTAAGTATGGTTACCAACTGGGGCAAAATGACTTCACAGACTCTCCAAAGTAGACTTAATCCTCACATGATGGCTTTATATTTATGGATCTGGGCTGACCACATTGTCTTTAGAACTGTCGGTTGGAGACACAGGGAAATGAATGTTTGATTGGGAAGAGCAGTAGGCAATCTGGAGTCCTGTGGGTGGGATTCTGGACTAACCTGGGCTTTTAGATATTCTTTTCTTCTCTTCTGTTTATAAAGGTCAGTGTGTGAACCACTTCAATGCCTCTCACTGTTTTCCTTTGCATTTTATAATGCCTGTGTGAGCTCCAGGAGGGGGCACATTTATTGTGCATGCCATTCAGTTTAGATCTACTAGAGCAAATGATTATAACAACTCAGAGGAAAAAACTGGAAAATAAGTCCCTGATGTAAAACTGGTCACAGGGCCAAAACGGTAGTGCCCATTATGATTTCAGTGCCTTATGTACATCACTGTGCCAACAGTTTTTTAAAAAACATAATTTACCATTGGTTAGGGTGGGCATATTAAACTATATTGCTTTCCAAGTAGCCAGTTGTCTTTGTATTAGAAGTTAGTATTGAAAGTTCCCACTGACTTGTATTAATTTCACTTTTTTGGTTCTTAAGTGAAGAGTATTAATGGTAATAAATTGGGCAAAAGAGAAGGAACGCCTGAAGAGCTCACTCAGCATGGGTGTGGCCCTGGGGTATATATAGCACTCTCTATAATTTTCTAGCTTATGTTCCTCTCCTTGGTTACATGGGTTAAAAGCAGCATGTTATTATATTTGCCAAGCCAATCACTCAAATAATAAAGGCTCATTACATTCTTCTTATGTTGAAGTCTCAGATCCAGGTCCCATAAAAGCCTTTAAATAAAGAACATGGTACCTTTCTTTTTTATTTTGAAATGAATTATAAACATAGAATGTTAAATCACAATTCAAGAGATATACAATAGCCAATTACGTAATAACAAAAAACAAATTTCAAAGCAGTGTTTGATCATCAAACTGCAGTTTTTCCACCAAAGTTATTGAGGCATAGTGAACCATTATGAACAGAAACACACTTGAAAGTTCTGCTAATGACTTCCATTTTAATAACATCAAAATTTCATTTCTAGTTTAACAATCATGCATTCCTATTGTAATACAGTCACCCGTCACTTAATGACAGGCATATATTCTGAGAAGTATATCATTAGGCAGTTTATTCACTGCAAATATCACAGAGTGCACTTTACAAACCTACATGGTATTGCCTACTGCTCACCTAGGCTCCAGGGCACAGTCTGAGCACCTAGGCTACAAACCCACACAGTAGGTTTGTTACTCTACTGACTACTGTAGGCAATTGTAACACCTCATGAGTATTGTGTGTTTCTAAACATCAGAGGTACTAAGATAGATAAAAAGGGTAGGGTAAAAATATAGCAAAAAGACAAAAAATGGTACACTTGTATGGGCACCATGAAGGGAGCTTACAGGAGTGGAAGTTGCTCGGGGTGATCAGTGAGTGAGTGGAGAGTGAATGTGAAGGCTTAAGACATCACTATATACTACTATAGACTTTATAAACACTGTGAACTTAGCCTACACTCAATGTACTAAATAAGTTTTTCTCTAATATTAAATTTCAAAATTAGCTTACTGTAACTTTTTTACTTTATAAACTTTTCCTTTTTAAACTTTTTGACTCATTTGTAATAATAAAGCATAAAACACAAATGTTTATACAACTATATGAAAATATTTCTTTCTTTACTTTTTTTTTTTTTTGAGACAGAGTCTCACTTTGTCACCCTCAGTAGGGTGCTGTGGCATCATAGCTCACAGCAACCTCAAATGCTTGGGCTCAAGTGATCCTCTTGCCTCAGCCTTCCAAGAAGTTGACATTATAGGCACCCACCACAACTCCTGGCTATTTCTAGAGACTGGGTCTCATTTTAGCTCAGGCTAATCTCCAACTCCTGAGCTCAGGTGATTCACCTGTCTCAGCCTCCCGAAGTGCTGGGATTATAGGCCACCATGCCTGGCCTTTTAAAAATATTCTTATTCTGTAAGTCTTCGTCTGTTTAATTTTTTTTTAATTTTTAAGCATTTTTCTTAAAAACTAAGGCACAAACAAAGATATTAACCTAGGGCTACACATGATCAGAATCATTGATATCACTGTCTCCACATTAGTCCCACTAGAAGGTCTTCAGGGGCAGGAACACAGATACAGCTGTTGTCTCCTATGATAACAACTCCTTTATCTAAAATACTTCCTGAAAGATCTGTCGAACTATGTTTTACAGTTAACATTTTATTTATAAGCAGAAGGATGACACTAAAATAATGACAGTAAATACATAAATCAATACCATAGTCATTTATTACTACGCACCAGCTTGTGTGTGACACTTGCGCACTGCTGGCACCACAGTAGGTTTGTTTACGTTAGCTTCACCACAAACATGCAATGCATTGCATTATGAAATTAAGATGGCTACATCACTAGGGGACAGGGATTTTTCAGCTCCATCGTCATCTTATTAGGTAATGTAGTTAGTTAAACATGAGCGGGGTGGATGGCAAAGGTAGTTAGGCTATTTTGGACTGGGTAGGGTCAGGCTCACCTGGGCTAGTGTGGGAATAGGGTTAACTGGGGACTTGCAGGTGAGTAATTTTGTGGAGCTGGTTGTTTTGGATGACCAATTAATGGCCACAGGACTTTCTGACATGGACAGAGAGATACCAGTTGTTATGGGAAGATGTAATGGAAACAGCCTGGTCAAGACCCAGGAAATTTCTAAGAAGTTGCTGACAACCTCCAAAAGTTGTATATAAAATCCAGCACTGTGTTCTCCATGATGCCTGCAGTAGCTAGGACAGGGACCAGTTTGCTGTCCAAACCATTACAATAAACTTTTCCTTTCTTCCTCAAACTTGACTTCCTCTTGCTCTCTGTGATTATTTTGGTGACTACCTTAAGCCATCACCTGGCCTCCCTAACATCATGGAGCCATCATTGTACACACAGTCAGTCACTGACCAAAGTGTCATTAAGCAGGACATAACTGTGGAGACTCTTCAGCAAGACACATGCCATCCCCACCCTCCAGATTATTGTGCCCTAAATCGTACTACAGAGTATGTGGAAGATAAATAATTCTGTGAAAATGACCCTGTTATTGGTTGTGTCAGAGATAGACCACAGTGAATTTATGGATGAATTCCTTAATGCTGGGAAATACTGCCTGAATTACTCTGTGAAAATAAACTCCAAAGTGCCAGAAAAACCTCAGGTTTTGTGTGATAATCACCAGTGAGCACTGAGGTACTTTCTTCTGGATTCATTTTAAACCAGTGCATGAATTCTTTTTGTGTGTTTCTCGGAACCCTGGAAGGAATCTTTTACAGAGTCAAAATTATTGAATCAGAAGAAGGCAGGGTCATTTCAAACAAGACCACTTATTAATCTCCCATGGCAACATACCACTTCTATATTTTTATTAAAATGTGCCCATCACATACACTTAGGACATTTTCCCAAACAGCTGCTAGCATTAGCCAGCCCCTATCTATTCAAAGTACAAGTATTAAATAGTTCATGCCTAGATGAAGCCCCAGTAAACTTAGCCTTTGCCAAACCAATAAAGCTGCAAATATGGACAGGATATGCCTCTGCTTATTTGTTAAATATAACTGTGCCTACAGAAAGCTAGTTCATTAATATCCATTAAATGCCTATGCTTCAGGCAGGTGTTACCTCCATTTCTTATATGTTATTTATATAAATCCCTTTGAGGGCCTCTGATCTTTTCCTCCATTCAATTATTCATCCACTAAATACTTGTTCCCACTCACAGATAAGAGAACAGGCCGGTAAGGAATAAGCTTGAATAAGTGCTTTGTCCAAGATCCCACAGAAGGCTAATAAACTGCAGAGCAGAGAGTTGAAGTTATATGGATATGACTCCAAAATCATGTTCTTTCTACCATTTGGGAGCTAATCAGAATAATGAGGCCCCCACATAGGGTGGTCTGAATCCTATCCTAGACCACTGAATCAAAATTTTCTTTGGTGGAGACCTGGAATCTATTTTAACAAGGGTCCTGTGTGATTTTGATGCGTGGCCCACTTTAAAAACAACTAAAATACCACCCTGGTTTTCCAACTCCTAACATAATAAATGGTCCAAAACATTTTATAAATAAAATGTTACAAAAATTCATTTGACAAATACATATTAAGCACCTCCTCTGCAAGTCAGGCATCGTTAGAGGTATGGTAGCAGACAAAACGCAAGTATCCCTGTCCTTGTGGAGCTTATATTCTAGTGTGGAAGTGGAAGCAAGTCACAGGGACAGATAAAAATGTGATAAGTAAGTTATGCCTTATATTTGGGGGTGGTAAGTGATAAAAAAAAAAAAAGAATTACAAGGTGATAAGGAAGGTTTGGGAGGGTTTAATGTATTAAACAGGGTGGTCAAAGTTACCTTCTGTGCAAAGGTGACATTTAAAGGGGGCGAGAAATGGGCCATGTGTTTATCTGGGAAAAATAACCAGGCCCATGAACAGCTAGCAAAGAGATCTTGAGGCCTCTGAGTGTGTACCTGGTGCATCTGGGAACTGTCAAGAAGGCCAGTGTGAGTGGCTGAAGTGAGAGCAAGAGTAAAAGCCAGAGTCGGAAAGGTAAAGAATGGAAGGCCAGGAGAGCTCACGTGGGGGTTGCAGGTTACTATAAGTACCTTTAGTTTTACTCTGAATAAAAAAAAAGAAACCATTCTCAGGTTTTGAGCAAAATATCCATACACATTGATAAATGAAAAGCAAAGCATTCTGTTCATGAGGCTAGAATATTTTTAAAGATATGTAATTCAGACTCATATGTAAAGGCAGGTGTTTCTCTACATTATTCCAGGAAAACTGGCATCAATTTCCCATGAAAAGAGTTTTCATTATTCTGTAGTAACCCATCAGTTTCATTCAATCATTCACTAACCAAATATTTATCAAACCAGAACCTACTTTGTGTAAGGTGCTATGCTAAGTGCAGAAGGCTTTATGGGATTTATGACTTGGCTCCTAAGGTGCTTGTGGTCCTCAGAAGCAATGCATATGGTCCAGCTTGCTTGTGGAGTAATTGTTTATTCCTAACTCAATTACTTCCATTGTCATCAAATCCCCTTTCCTCTGGCTGATTGTCAATAGGTGACTTAGTTGGACAAGGTTCACCAGTTCAACGTCTGTGATAAGCCATGGCTGGCCTCCTTTTCCTAACGTTTATTAGAAGGGAAAGGTGTTGTGTGCTCAGGTTTATCTGAATGGGGAGATCGAAGATTACAGACAGAGAAGAGAGAAATTTCTCTTCTGTTTCCTGGAAGTGAAAATATGAAAGGAGAAGATGCTGCTGGGGATGATTGGGGAGCAGGAGGGAAGGGTGAGTTAAGCTAGCTGCTTTTACTTCTGTAATGTGTATTTTGAACTTATTTTTATTGAATAGGAAACTGCTTTGGAGTAATAGCAAAACAGGGAGCAAAGGCATGCCTGAAAAAAAAAAATCTTAACATAGTGACTAATTCTTTTAAAATGATTTAACTCACAGACTTCATCAGTAGTGGAAATAGTGTGGTAATGCACAACCTAACCATCTCAGTTTTCTCACTCTGAAGGGGTAAATAGGCCTGGACCAAAAATCTGATGAATATCTTACCTGTGCTTTCATGCAAGGGTGTTTCAGTGGCCACATTGAAAAGCTTCTTAGTGCTTTACATCCAGGCCAATCAATCCATGCTAACTTTATGGAATAATTATTTTGTTTTATAAATATTTCAGCCTAATGGATAATTGGAACATAATCCACCTTCCCCAATATTTTTGGTCCTAGAGATTTAAACTGATAGACTGAATTTTTCTTTTTACAAGGCATGTTGACTATAAACTGATCATAAATCATAATTGTAAACATATAATACTACAAAGAAATGGAAAATCTCTGATATAGAAAGCATCATTTTCTAGATTTGTTCTTGCCATTCTGTTTTCAAGCATGAAGGAAAATAGGAACGCCAACTGGAAATCATGTACCAAACTGTTATCTCTCTGAAGCAAAAATTTGTATAAGATTTTAAGAAAAACTTACTTAGATGGGATGTAATGCTTGGTTGAGAGCCTAAGTTTGGTAGAGTACCAAATTTGTCTAAATGTCAAGTTTAGACATTGCTGTCAGAAAATGAAACATAAAGATTAGGTTTAGACCTGCCTCAAGTTACTGGCAGGGTTCAGATGGATGCATAGTGGTGGGACACCAAAGTGTATACACTTCACCCAGCCAGAGATGACAAACAGTACTATGATAAGGGGACAAGACAAGAAAAGAAAGGTTGATTCAGTCTTGTGTATTCTTGGTGCTGCTGTCTGTTCATTTATTAGGTACCTTTAAATTACATTTTATAAAGATTCTTTGGACTTAAAGAAAACATGGGTGGGACCTGAAGGAGCTTTCTCTTGAGAGCTAGTCTGTGATAATTCCCACAGCCTGAATAGGGTTTGATGAGACCTCACCGATTCATGCTGGTCAAAGTATTTCTCTTCTGAACACATTTTTTTATTTGGCATTTTTATATTCCTATCCAGGAGACAAACTCCATGATCTTAGTGGATTTTAGTCTGTGCACTGAAAAACGTATTGCCAATTAAAGCACTGTATATTTAATTTAGAAATGTGGAATTGATTAGCTGATGTTCACCTTTAGCATTTTATAAAATTGAAATGCTAATCTCTTTCTTCCCTTGCCAGACTCATGTTCAGATCACACTGGCCTGATGTCTGACCTACTCTTCTCAGGGCAGTGATGAGTGGCTACTTGCCAAGGAATGAAGCCCAATACCACAGGTAAAACAAAGGTGAACTTTCAAAATCTCTTGTAAAAGACAAGATTCTAGGTTGAGGGATGTAGCAGAATTTGGGCTATGAAAGAATAAAGAGATCAGTAAGTCCTCTCCCTCTAAAAGAACTATAAAGGTAGATAAATTTGATAAAAAACAATCATCCCAAGTACCAAGAAATCTGCCAAGGCAGCCTGTAAAAGCAACCAGCTTTGCTGTTGCAGAAAGCTAACTTTATTTGGAGTGGAAGGAGGAAAACCCACATCTACCGGCAGATAAGAAAAGTCTTCAGCTCATCTAGCCTGAGTTTATGGTCCCTATCGAGGTGTAAGTAAAATACTAGAAGAGTGGTCTGGGAGATCTTGGAAGGGAGATAGCCACGGAGGGCCTTGGTAATCATTTCTTACATCCCTGGCTATCTGAAAGCCTGTGCCCTCATTCAGTAGAGACCTAGGAAGGCCTAGCAGAAAAGAAGAACGGGGACATACTTTCAGACTGCCTAGACTTGGATCACACTACTCAAACCAAGTACACATCCAATAACAAGAGTGGAAGCGTAGACACTAGAGGGGTTTGAGCACCATCCGTGACCAGTCCATCACTGGCAAACCACTAAGCCATGCAGACACAAGGATGAGAAGCCAGGCTGAAAAATTAAAGTAGGATTTTTTTATTTTAATCTGAGCAGAGACATCAGTGGCCATGTACTATGAGGTAATAGGTTCTTTTGATTAACTAGTTTTATTTAACTAAGAAAAAAAGAAAAAGAAACAAAACACCCAGCAATAACAAACTTCTCATGAGGAAAAAGCAAACACAAAAATTAGAACCAGAGTTGTTATTATATCTAAAAGGTCCAGTTTCTTAATACAAAATTGTGAGACATGCTAAAAAGCAGAAGAGTGTTGCTCATCTCGGGGGAGGGGGAAAACCAATGGAAATAGACTCAGAGAGATCCTGTAGGTTGAATTTAGCAGACAGTTGCTATGAATGTTCAAAAGAGAGAATATGATGATCATGTCTGAACATATAGGAACTATCCATAAAGAAATCAACTCCATTTAGAAGTAGCACATGAAAATTCTAATTTTTAATTGCCTGTGTTAAAATTATTTACTATATTTTGTTCTCCACATGAGCTCACTTTCTGGGTAACTGGCAAAGTTAAGTAATTGCCTGGGAAAGGTAAATATTTTTTAAGTCCTTAAGAGGAGGCTTACCTTATTTGATACAACTGTAATAAAATAGTAGTTTGAATCAACATAAAATCTTTCTTGTATCTATCAGATGATGTCATATAGAACCACCAACATGCATTTTTTGATGTAAGACTTTTTCAATGTACTTCATTCATAATCAGAACCCTCGCTGTGATATCATTTTTTCCCAAATCTCTGGATAAATAAATAAAAGTGTGTTGACTTTGATTTATTTGTGTTTTTCTTAGGCACCTGATGATGACAACTTATGAAGGGTCCATTTACAGGCATGACAGAATGAAATGGCTAATGACTGAGGAGGTGGGATATTTTGAATTCTAAAGTAACTAGCCTGGTTCCTTCAGTATTTATGCCATCAAGTTGGGTTCTTGATGTGCCACTTGAGCTTGCATTCCAAAGTATTGTTCCCTTTCAGTTCTGTTCATCTTAAACAGAATTGTTTGTCTGTGAGCAAGAACAATGTATTTTTATTTTTTTCCTGTAACTTCTACAGTGATTTTTATGTGTGTTTTGTAAGTTTTACTGAGTAAGTAAGCTGAAAAGGATGGGGAGAAACGTAGGTGTAGAATTTGAGTCAGATCTTGAAAATGAATTTTGAACAAAAATGCAATGAAGTACTACAGTGGTGTCAATTACTTCAGGCACTCCAAACAACATGTTCAAATCCATAAAAGAGGGAAAGTTTGCAGATTACATACGAGACCAGCAGCCTGTTTCATCAAGGGTTCAGCAGTGTGCACAAGGAGACCCAGAAATTATAAAAAAGGAAACATGGCTCTTATCATTTACCTGAGGAAAACTTGAAGTATCAAAAACTTAGTTTGCTATTTTTTAGGATCTAAGTGGTATTAATTGGCACATTTCAGGAATAGGTTGAATTTTCTATGTTGAGTTTCAAGGATTCATAGTCTTCAAAGCTGGCAAAGGGATAGATTTTCCTGACATTACCATGTGAAGTCATCAATGATGACTCTGTAAAAGTTCACATGTCCTCTTCTTATGTTAGGCTTTGAAAAATGATTTTAATATTAATTATTATTATGAACTTCATATACTATTCTTCAAAGCATAAATCTCCTTTCTTTACTATTGCCCAATCAATACAAGTTACTTTTTTCTAAGTCATTTTTTGTTGCCCCTCAGTCTCATGAAAACCTTTACATGAACGTAAAGGAAAAGACTGGGCGTTTTCAACATAGGTTCTCCATTATCCTTTCCTTCCCTTTTCTTACAGCTAGGACCTAAACTCCCTTCCTGCTTCCACCCAATCTTCTCTTCTTTATTTTGAAAAATTTTTTAGGAAAAGAGATGCAGGACTTTCCTGGGTACCTTCACCCCACAGCACACATTTCTTCATTTCATAAGGCCTTGACACCAAATGTGTGCTCTACCACATACACTGACTCTCATCTCCTCCTGTGCTGTCTGGTAATTATCCTCCCACTGCTTCAGGGATGACTCTCCTGTTTCCCTACTGGTTCCCAACTTCCTCAAGGACAGTGACTGTGTCATTCACCTCTTCTTTAGAGTTTAGACACAATGGTTAACTACATACATAAATATGAGAAAAGTATCCATAATTTTCTATGTATTCAGAAACATGGACTGTATTGTATCATTAATGCTAATTGATTATGAAATGAAAATAGCAAAGTCAACTTTGGAGAACACTTTCTTCAAAAAGCAAATTATAAAGATACCATACACATTAAGGCTATTTCCGCAGGGTAGGATAAGAATATACTGTCCACTCAGGAGAGTACAGGTAAATACAACTGTATCTTTCTTCTCAAAGTCTGAACACTTACAATATTATAGTATCAATATAGAATTAAATATAATATGTAAATGTATTATAAAATTTAATATGTATTCAAAATAGTATTTAAAATATTTAACCTATTTTAAAGTTCAGCATTCAAGACCCAAGCTTCACTCTTTGCCTCTGAGCTTTACCTTTCTGCTGCTGCTACTGTGAATTGCTTTTTTTTCATTTGTTTGTTTTGCTTTAGTAATCAATTCTGTTTATTTATTTATTTCATTATAAAAATTAGGAAGGGAACAAGTGCTTTTGAAAGTGAAATGTAGATGTTTCCTTCTAGAGAATTAGAACCAACAACATTAAAGATGTCACCTGTGATATTTCACCTTGACTAGTTAAAAAGAGTAATCCTTATGTAATTTTTGAAATATTTGTGTTATGGAATATATAAAATAAAAGAATATTTTCTGCAGCTCCCTCTCTGCCCCTATCTGGCCTTTGATGCCAGGTAATTTCCAAACTAGTGTGTCTCTTTCTCAGTTAATTCATCTTTCAGCTGGGCCCACTTGAAGAAACAATAATTGGACTTGCTATTATGTCTTGGACTCTATGGGTGATAATTTTCTGTGACAGGGAAAAAGTATTGCTAATTCATTGCTTCAGGAAATGAAGGCCTAATAGCCTCACATCTGGTAAATTATGGCCTTCCTGTTCCTCAAGGCAGTAGTAGAACAGTACACACCATATTATTTGAAATTAAGGAAAAATAGCAAAGGAAATAAATTTTTAGATCTGCAGTGGAGTCTTTTAAAAAAATAAAGATTTAGAAGCCAAGAACATTTTCTTTACAAAAGCATTCATTGTCTAAGACATAGAATTGAGTCAGCCAGAGAGTAAATTGAGCAAAAACCCTTCCAGTATCTTAATGGAAACTCTTAAGAGATCACTGTAGGGTTAGATCAAGGGCCCAGCTTCTTGTCCCTGGTGGTGGAGCCATGTGTAAATTGTGCACATGTCATGATATAGTCTTTTAGGCCTTTGGGGGAAGTGACAAATGAAGATTGGTTTTGCTTAGAGTGGGGATCATGTTGCATATTGGATGGGAAATTCAGTTCAGCCTCATTTTAACATGACACCTAGACAAGAGCAGTTTGCAAAAGAAGTATGAGAAAGGAGAAGTGTGGGGATATATCCCCCTACGGACATATACAACCTTCATCAGCATGAAGAATTACAAGAGTTTAGGTATAGAACTGAGAGAATGGCTTTTATCACATCAATACCAAGTTGCACCATGCATTTGTAAAATTACCCTAGATACAACTTTCATATATGTCCCTATCTGCTTCATAAGGAAAAATGATCTATGATGAACAAATGGAAAAACTGGAGAATTTCAGCAGTGGATTAACAAGTGTTGCAAAAATAAAGCTGAGACTGACATTAGTCCTTAGAGGTGAGGGCTCTTTTTATTTTGGTGGAACAATGATTGCCACAATCACTACATAGGAATTATACTCCCACCTAATCCTGTGTAATCCCCAATTGGAGCAATTAACTTTACAAGGGATCATGCTCCCTTTCTCTGCTATTTCTATTGAGAGCTTTATGATGTTGACATGTGTCCTTTGATACATTCCAACAGCTCCTTTCACCTAGAGCTGAGAATATTCATTGATTATGGTCAGTGATTTTGCTGTTGTAAATGGGGTGTAGCTGAATGCTCCCTTGATCACAGATCACAGAAAATAGTATGTGCTTAGGCAGGGAGGGGAGGTGCTGTGGATTTAAGACTCACTCTGTTTATCTAAGTCTGAACCCTTCTCCACACGGATGGCACAGACAGGAAGTGAGGCTGGAAGTATGGTGGACACACACTGAGATCAGCAATTCCAGGCAGAACTAGGAGGTAAGAGGAAAACACCACACTTTAGGATCAGAAAATGGAAAACAAGGACAGAGCTTGACTGAGAGCCTGTCTAATGCTATTCCTTATTCACTTAGGCCATGTTCGATGTCACCTCTTCTGAAACATGTAACAAATAGGGTTAAGTAACTGATACATTTTCTGTAACCTCTCTGCATCTCCTAAAACCAGAAAATTGGCATTGTAATTGTTTTTAATACCCAAGCAAAGCTTTGGATAAATTAATCCAATTCACTGGTATATATCTCAATACAAATTCGGGAACTTCAGATGAGTTAAACTTTTCCAGATCCACCATTTCCAAGGAGAATTTTTGTTGTTGTTGTTATTGTTGCTGTTTATTTAAGGTTGAGAGGAGATGTGTGGGAATGCAGGAAGATGTAAAACAAATAACATGAAATACTATTTCAGAAGTTTTAGTTCATGATAATTTTTCCAAATTATTTTCACATTTATTACCTTATTTATTTTCCCAATGACCTTATAATGTTGCAAATGCCAACATCTTTAGTTTTGAACTTAAGGATAGCAGGCCTGGGTTGTGTGAGTATTTTTGCCAAAGTAACAACTAGAGAACTAAAACATAACCTAAATTTGGGCTCTTTTCTATAAGCCACTTTCCTGTCAGGTCTCACCCTTTGTAGGGGAACCAGTCTTGTGTTATTTGTTTGTTTGTTTGTTTGTTTGTTTTTGTCTAAGGACTCATAATGTCTCCCAGCCATCTTAAGTGGTAAGGAGAAAGAATGACAAAGAGAGAGGGAGGAAGTCTTACTATGTGTCAGAACTACTCATAAACATATATATTTAAATTTCATTTAACCATCACAACAAGTCACAAACTATCATTGTTTGGGATAGTCTACAGGTAAGAAAATGAAGCCTAAAAAGAGCCTTTCCCAAGTTCACAGAGCTCATAAGTGATAGAAGTGGGGTTTGCACCAGGAAGTCTGGGTCTTGAGTCAGTGTCTTACCCACTATACTTAATTACTCTAACTTTACTGACATTTATTTTTATCTTGCTCAGTATTGAGCACAACTTTTGCCACATAAAAACCATTGAAAGATGTTTCATTGATTAGGAAGGAAGGGACAATAACCTGCCATCTTGTCTACTTGTCTCTTGGTCTAGGGTTAGGTTTTTTTAGACTCTGCACGATTGACCTTACACCTTGATAACTACTTGTCATAGGGGCTGTACTGTGCATCTCAAGGTATTTATCAGTATCCTGGGCCTCTATTAGATGTCATTAGTACCCTCCAATTCTGATAAACAAAAATGTCTTTGGTCAATGCTAAATATTCATGAAAATGGGGTTGATGATGGCAAAATCAGTCTGCAGTTGACAACTCCTGGCTTGGAGCATTTAAAGGAGATGCAACTTTAAAGGGAATGTAGCAGGTAGGGACTTTCTAGGAATTCAGTGTCAAGAATGCTCCCTTCTGACTTTCTTCTCCCAACACAGCCTTGAAAAGGGAATGAATGGTTGGTACATCTTTGCCTCCTCTCCCAACAGCTAGGAGATAATAGTTATCAAAATGGTGTTCTCACATCTAGGCAATATTTTGACTGTGTGGGGAGAGGGCTCTGAGTGGATAGGAGATTCCTGACAAGGAAAGGATTGCATAATAGGCACTGAAGCTTCTATAGGACCACAAGCTGATGCATTTAGCATATTTGGCAGGGGGAGAATAAAGTACACTGTAAGGTCATGCATGGATCCAATGCTCAGATGAAGTGATAAATGGAAATTCCCCTCAATTAGAAGCTAACATTAGAATAATGATACCTTCATGCATAGCTGTAAGGACATTGGATGGAGAAAATCCAAAACCTGGTATCTTTTACTATGAGAGACATTTGTGTGTTTTCTGAGTCATTGGAAACACAGAGTGTAGGACTTTCCTGATGGATAAGGAAATTTGGTATACTCATATATTATAACAACGAGGTCATTGGAAGACCCATAAAACCAAAGTTTGCTATCCAAGTTCAGATCTAGTTTGTTATTCAGATAATGGTTACAAACTTATTTAACAAGCCAGTTTAGATAACTTGAATTTTTGTAGTATGTGTATTTAATTGTGACATAGTCATCCTATCATAATGGTATTTTCAACTGTGTAGAAAAAAAAAGTCAAAAAGATCTTTCACAGACAGATTTAATACTTCATTCAAATGAAGACTTTCTGAGTCATATTTTAATTGGAGATATAAGAGGGGATTCCAGAATTTCCATAGGTATTTCTGAAAGTCACATCAGAAAAAAAGAAAAATGGGGTAGAAGAAACTATAGACAGGCTTGCACCTTTAAGACAGCTCAAGCTCTTTAAAAATCTTATTATAGGCAAGATCGTGGACCAGAAGGATCATTCAGCTGAGCTCTCCTAGAACAACTGGGGAAAAAGAGAAAATCCAGTCATACCCGGCATGGAGAGCTTATCCATGGAACACAGCAAGGAGGTGGTGAGCTGGATGCAACGTATGATACAAAGTGGTCAGAAAACTGATGAATTAGGCAAGTGCTTGCCACAGGCTGGAATTGGCTGCCCCACAACCACAGGCCCATGATGGGAGGAAGCCTTTCCAGAGATTTCATTTATTGGTGGAAGCTGAGAATTGAGTGGAAATCTTGGAAGAGTGAGCAGATTCAAATAATATACAGCAACCAGATTTGAATGCTGGTGGAGTGGATTTGCCATAAGTTTGGTACCTGGTGAGGCAGCCATATTAGAAGGTCTCAAGCAGCCAGGGGGCTCCCAAAGTGGAAAGGTTCTGAGAAGGTCTTAGCATGGGCCTAAAGCATGGCAGTCTTAATTCTGCTTACCAGGATCATAACTCTTGGGACAGGCTGAGGGACTCTGCACCCCATACGAACTAGAGTCAGGAACACTGTGAGACTTGCTCCTGAAGGATTATTGTCAGCTTTAAGATCCCAACCCAGCAATGTCTGAATGCTGAGGAAATAATCAGGAGATCACCAAACACAACTAAGTCTGCAATAAGTACCATAGAGGTTGCTGGCTGTGCTCTCTGTCTCCTGAAAAACCACAGCACCATCTGGTACTCCAGTGACATATTACAGCATACTGCCATCAAGAGCAAAGACTTCCATTTGAAACAAAGGAGGCAATGAGAAGGAAAAAGGAGGACAAGGAGGTGAACAAGAAGAAAGAACACGAAGAGGAACAAACAGAAAAATTTGGGCAACACAAAAAGCCAAAATAGAGGAACTCCCCCAGGGGACTATGAGATATCAATAGCAGAAGACTCTATGTATAAAGAATTAATGGACTAGACAGAAAGGTAATGTAAAATATGGATTATAAAGTCAATAAAAGGAATGGACAAGAAAATGGAAAGACACAAGCAACATTTGGATGAGAGATAATGTAGACTAGGAGGTGGAGGAGCTTAAGAAAATGAAGGAACAATCAGGGAATGTAAAGATGCAGTAGAAAGTGTCAAATGTTAGATCATGGAGAAGAAAGAACATTGGTGCTACAGGATAAAGTTTTTGAGTTAACCCAGGTAGATAAAGAGGCAGAAAAGTGGAGAGAGAAAGCAGAACAAGTAATTAGAAAACTATGAGACTCCATGAAACATTCAAACATATGAATAATAGTGATTCCAGAAAGGGAAGAAGATTGTCCCAAAGGAATGGAAGCCCTACTGGAGACTATCATAAATGAAAATTTCCCAAGTTTTACTAAAGACCCCGACACACTCCTTTCAGATGAATATCAAACTCTGGGTCATCTCAACTCAAAGAAACATTGTAATGAAACTGTCCAAAACTCAAGATTAAAGAAAAAATTCTGCAAGCAGCTGTAAGCACCAACTGACCTATAGAGGCAGAGCCATTAGGATGACAGCAGATTTTTCAACTGAAATGTTCCAAGCAAGAAGAGCATGGTCATCCACCTTCAATATCCTTAAACAAAACAATTTTCAGCCCAGAATTCTGTATCCTGCTAAACTAAGCTTCAAAATTTATGGATAAGTCAAATCTCTTGTGGATATACAAGCACTGAGAATATTTGCCACAAGACCAGCTCTACAGGAAATATGTAGACCTATTTTCAACACTGAACACCACAGTGGACTATAAGCAAAGTAAACACCCAGAAGTCAATAGCCAGAACTTAGCTTCCACAATGTTACAAAGTATAAAACTACACAATGGACTTTCACAAAATAGGATGAATACAACATCACCACACTTATCAATTCTCTCAATAAATGTCAATGGACTGAATTCACCACTGAAGAGGCACAGGTTGGCTGATTGGATAAAAAACACAAGCCATCAATATTCCATATCCAGGAGAAAAACCTAGCCTTGAAGGACAAATCAAGGCTGAAGGTTAAGGTACGGAAAAAAGTATTTGAAGCAAATGAAAATCAGAAGAAAGGAGGGGTTGAAATCTTATTTTCAGGTAAAAGTGGATTTAAAGCAACTAAAATTAAGAAAGACAAAGATGGATACTTTATACTGGTCAAAGGAACAATACAACAAGAAAACATTTCAATTTTAAATATTTATGTACCAATTTTAAATGTGTCAAGACTTATGAAACAGACCTTGACGGGTCTGAGCAATATGATATCTCATGATACCATAATACTCAGAAACTTTAATACCCCTCTGACAGAAATGGACAGATCCTCTAAACAGAATCTAAACAAAGACCCAAAGGACTTTAATGTGACCTTAGAACAAATGCCATTAATAGACATATACAGAACACACCTTCCCCATAGTAAGGAATACACATTTTTCTCATCAGCCCATGGTATGTACTCCAAAATTTACCACATCCTAGGACACATATCAAACCTCAACAAAATTAAAGGAATAGAAGTTATACCTTATCTCTTCCCAGACCACAAGGCAATAAAGGTGTAACTCAACTCCAACAAAAATGTTCATCTCCACACAAGACTTGGAAATTAAACAAACTTATGCATGATGATAGTTGGGTTCAGGAAGAGATGAAAGATGAAATCATTAAATTCCTCAAACATAACAACAATGAAGACACAAGCTACCCAAACCTGTGGGATACAGCAATAGCAGTCTCAAGAGGAAAATTTATTACATTTGAAAAACAAAGATAGAGCATCAACAACTTCATGAACCACCTTATGGAACTGGAAAAAGAAGAACAATCTAATCCTAAACTCAGAATAAGAAAAGAAATAACCAAAATTAAATTAGAGATGAATGAAATTGGAAAAAAAATTATTGAGAAAATTAATGAAACAAAAAGTTGGTTTTCTGAAAAAGTAAATAAAATCAGTAAACCTTTGGCCAGATCAACCAGAAACAGAAAAGTAAAATCTCTAATAACCTCAATCGAAACAATAAAGGATAAATAACAGCAAATGCCACAGAGGCACAAAAGATCATTTCTGAGTATGACAAGAAACTCTATGCCCAGAAATTTGACAATGTGGAGGAAATGGATCAATACTTGGAATCACACCATCTACCTAGACTTAATCAAGAGGAAATAGATCTCTTGAACAGCAGATTTATAGACCTGAGATCAAAAAAAACAATAAAAAATCTTTCAATGATAAAATGTTGGTCCAGATGGCTTCACATCAGCATTATATCAAACTTTCAAACATGAGCTTCTACCCATACTACAGAAATTATTCCAAAAAATTGAGATGGAAGGAATTTTCCCCAACATCTTCTACAAAGCAAACATCATCCTAATACCAAAACAAGGAAAACCCAAATAAAAGGAGAACTTGAGACCAATTTTCCTAATAAATATAGATGCAAAAATTTTCAATAAAATCCTAGCCTATAGAATACAGCTAGATGTTAAAAGAAATCTTCATCATAATCAAGTAGACTTTATCCCAGGGATGCAAGGCTGGTTTAACATATGCAAGTCTGGTGGAGGAGGTAAGATGGCTGACTAGAGCCAGCTTTCAACAAAAACTCCCATCCAGAGGGAGAGATAACGGCCAGAAGGAACCCAATAAAGATGAAGGAGCTGAGCTGAGAGAGAAGATTGATAAGCATACAACATCCCTGATGAGGCAAGCTGCAACCCCCAAGAAGTAAATGTCAGGTACAAAACACATCCCAAAGAGGAAGAGAGTCCATCCCCTCCCCCAAGAGAGTGGCTCACTGTGTGATCTCTATAAGTCAACAATGAATAGAAGACCTTGTGTTTCACCCCACAGGAGAGAGTCGCCAAAGTCTGGGACTCCTCCAGAGAGATCCCACTGTGAGCCTGGGCATCTCTTGTCCAGCATAAAAGTTGAACAAATATTTTCAAACTGTCATTCTGAACTCCCAGTCCACCTCTCCCACCTCACTTAGCAATCTTGACCTGTAGAGACTGGTCTGTCCAGTGATTCCTTGCTCAGGCTGGGCATTTCATGGGTCGTGGTGGCACAACTGTGCTGTAACTGTGACTCAAGTAGAAGTGGAGAGATACGCAGGGGGGAGGGTGACTGGCCTTGAGCTGTGAAGTGTGTGTCAGTGGTGTGTGGAGGCAAAGGAACCCATGTTGTGGCTTCTGCCACATAGCGGTAGCAATAGTAGTGCACTCTCTCTGGGGTCAAATTTTGGAAAGACAAATTCTTTGGACTGCTAGAGGTATCCAGACCTCACCCAGAAGGAGTACCAGAGCAGGAGTTCATCTGGAGCAGAGGCATGGTCTCTGAGGGAGAAAAATATTCGCTGCAACATTAATCCCCAGCTTGGAACATACTCAGGTGGAACACTCCCCAATTTCCAATGAGCATCAGAGGGAATCAGGATTCATCTCCCCTGTCTGCCGGTGGTAGAATGCAGCAGCCTGGACGAGGAGGCATTGACTTGCCTTTGACTCTGGCAGGCTCAAATCCCAGCTGCATTTGCTCATTGGAGGGAACTAGGCCACAGCCCCACAGGGTTACCAGTGACTGGGTGTGGCAGAGGTACAAGGTAGTGAAGGAGGCACCATCCCCCCTGGACTAACTCTTTTGCTGGGTGGGCCTTTTGGACTCCACTAAACACCAGAGGAAGTCACACTTGAGCTGCCAGTGGACCCCTGCTGTCTGGTTGCTGTAGACCCTTTGAACTCTCCCACTTGAACAGTAATTGTGCTGCACATGACAGTTGGTTTGGAATTCTTGACCTGGGCTGGCCACCTGGGGACTCTCTAAGGTTGAGCTCTGGTTGTGTTGTAGTGGAGGGACTGAATCTCCTCTTCCGGTTGTTGCCATGGAGGGCACGGTGTCTTAGTTGTCTGTACTTCTCCCCAGTTGAGATTTCAGCCAAAAGCCACTGATTCACTAGGATTGGATAGAGGCTGGCTGAATACAAGACAGAGCCACCTAGCCCCATCACACCAAGCAAGTTCCCAGAGTCTCAGGCTGAAAGGGACCTTTGTAAAGCTATATGGGAAAACCCACAGTCACCAGTCCAAGCTCTTTGGTAAAGGGCTGGTTAACTACAACTCTGGGAGCCCTCAAACTAATTTCACCTTAACAGCTTCTCTAGCCAAACTGTGAAAAATAATCATGGGGTGGAACCAGATGTAAAACTCTGGCAACATGAATAATCAGGGTAGATGAGCTCCCCCAAGGAACAACCAAGGAGACACAATAGAAGATGTAATTCATAAACAAATAGCTAAAATGTCACAAATAGAGTTCAGAATATGGATGGCAAATATGATTAATAGAATAGAAGTAAAGTTGGAATTAGAAATACAAGGGGTCATTTACACATTATCAGGTGAGTTTTGCATAGTGAACCTGTTTCAAGATGTCTCTTGATGTCGGTGCTAAAAGTGTTAGAACCTTGAAATCACTAGAGTCATTGAATATGCCATAGTATTGACTAGTGCACTGACTAGGGGAGGATTTAGATGTGCTGCATTTCAAGCTGTCTGTAATTATCCAAATGGGGGGCTTGAGTTCTTTAGCCACTTGAATCAGATTTACTTTTGTAAATGACACTCTTTTAACCGTTATCTGAATGGATTTTGTATTCATTATATTCTAGCCCATAATTTGTATAAATTTACCATTCTGTTGTAATTAAAAAGTGTTGAAAAAATACAAGGGGTACTTCAAAAGGTATATGAAGAAATCAAAGAATTCAAAGACAAAATCTCTAAGAATTTAGACACAATGAGGAAGGAAATTGCAGACCTCAAAGAACTGAGAAATACAGTAGAATCCCTCAGTAATAGAATGGAGCAGGCAGAAGAAAGGATCTATGAGGTTGAAGACAAAGCTTTTGAATGCTCTCAAATGCTCAAAGAGGCACACAAGTGAAGCAAAAATGGATCACTCCCTGACAGAGTTGTGGGAATACTTCAAAAGAGCAAACATTTGCCTTACAGAAATTCTGAAGGAAAATAGGATGGTCCTAAAGGCACTGATGCTCTACTCCAGGATATAATGGAGGAGAGTTTCCCAAGCATGGCAAGAGATAGAGAAATTCAGAAAGTAGATAGTTTCAGAACTCCAGTATGACTCAATCCAAATAAAGCATTTTCTAGACACATTGTAATTAAATTTGCCAAAGTTAATATGAAGGAGAAAATTCTGCAAGCAGCCAGATGTAAGAAAATCATAACTTACAAGGAGAAGAATATTAGAATGACTGCAGATCTCTCTGCTGAAACTTTTCTACCCAAAAGAGGATGGTTATTGACCTTCAATCTACTAAAACACCATAACTTTCAGTAGTCCCTCCTGATGCTCGGACATTGCCCTGGGCTGCTGCCTGGTGCAGGCAAAACATGGTGATCATTGAATGCCATTCTCAAAGAGACAAAAATTAGTGATGAATGGATCGGGGGTTGCCAGAATATGAGGGAAGGAGGGTATGACTTTAAAGGAACATCACAGGGGGAGGGACAAGATGGTCATCTAGAAGCAGCTCCCGAGAGAGGCTCCTGACTAAGGGGAAGGATAATGTCCAGAAAATGCCCAATTGAGCTGAAGACTGGGAGCCCAGCCAAGAGAAAAGTGATAGCTGCAGATTACCACTGCTGAGGCAAGCTGCGACTCCAAGAAAGCAAGCTTCAGGTACAAAATTCATCTGAAAGGAAAATTATCCATCCCCTCCCCAAGAAAGCTGTGGTCTTTTTTGCTGTCTGTTTCCTTACTTTTTTTCTCTTCATTTACTCCTGAGGGTTTTCTTCAGATGAACAGTGAACTGTGGACCTCTTGTCCCACCCCACGGGAGAGTGCTGTGGGAAGTGGGGATTACTCCTCCACTGTGACTCTGAACACTCTCTCGCTAGGCAGAAAATTTGAACTAAAGTTTTTCCAACCATTTTGAACTTCCAGTACACTCTTCCCCCACTTACCTGATGAAGCAGAAGCCTAACCCCTGCTGAGACTATGGGAGGTGGTTCTCAAGCAGCACCTCCACTCTCTGTCTGCTAGACCAAGTGCCTCACCTGGCAAAGGATTCCGGGGGCTGCACTGAGCCTCCACCTCCCCAACAGCCAGCTACAGCCAGGAACCCAAGTGTACGACCCGGCCGCGGGTCTTGCAGCCTTGGGATTCAGGCCCACCCCACTCCAGGGGCTATGGCAGGTATGAACAACCCCACTGCGGTACGCGCAGCCTCAGGACCCAGGGCTGCCCCACTCCAGGGGATGCAGAGGGCATGAGCAACCCCACCGAAACCACAGTGCCTTGGGACCCAGGCCAGCCCCACTCCAGAGGCTGCGGCAAGCAGAAGGGTCCCTGCAGTGGGACGTGCATTCTCAGGACCCAGGCCCGCCCCACTCCAGGGGCTGCGGCGGCTGGGAGCAACCTGAACGCAGGGTGTGCAGCCTTGGGACCCAGGCCCGCCCCACTCCAGGAATGCTGGCGGGCGTGAGCAACCCTGCCGCAGGTCTGGCCGCCTAAGGACCCAGGACTGCCTCCTTCCCACGACACCAGCAGGCAAGAGAGAACCTGCTGCGAGTGGCGCCACCTCGATACCCAGGCCCACTCCACCCCAGAGATGCCAGCAGGTGTGAGTGACCCGCTGCAGGCTGCACCTTCTTGGCACCCAGGCCCAGCCCCCACCCCTGTCAGTGATGCCGGTGGCTATAAGAGACCCTGCCACAGGCCATGCTGTCTCAGTACCCAGGCCTACCCTACTGTAGGGCCTATGGCAGGTGTGAAGGACCCCTCCACAGGCCGTGTTGCCTCAGCACCCAGGTACGCCCTACTCCAGGGACTGCGGCAGGGTTGAGCAACCCCACCAGGGGCTGCACCACCTCGGCCTCCAGGCCTTCACCCTGCCGGAGTCTCCAGCAGGAGTGAGCGACCCCTCTGTGAGCCGTTCCACCTCGGCACCCTGGCCCGCACCACTCTAAGGACTCTTGCAAATGCACGGGACTCTGCCGCAGGCTACACTAGCAAGACCCCCAAGCCTGCCTTGGCCAGTGCTGCCCAGCCAGGGTTCTGGTAGCTGCACACCCGGCGTCCTTCCTCCAGTGCCGTACCTGTTTCCTCACTGGCCCCGTCTAACTGGCCAGGGACTCAGGAAGTCACGTGAACTTGTGCCCTCCCTCCAAGGACCTCCTTACCTCTCTGCAAAACCCTCCACCCGACCAGAGACTGCTGGAGCCACCCACTCTCATTGCCAAAGCCACTGGGAGCCAGGCATTGCCAGAACTGTGGGCACCATCCCCAGCCCTGCTGCTGGATCCAGAGCTGCTCCCACAACCACAACTCCATGGCTGGGGCAGCCCCAGAGGAGCTACACTAGGTCACTGCCTACAAATATCTTCCAACAATAGAGTGATCCCACCAGGGTCCAATCTTGGAGAGATGCCTAACCCAACTCTGAGGAAGGCCAGAGGAAATGGCAAAAAATAATCATGGGGAGGAACCAACAGAAAAACTCTGGCAATATGAATAATCAGAGCAGATTAACTCCCCCAAGGAATGATAAGGCAGACACCACACAAGATTCCAGGCATAAACAAATGGCTGAGATGTCAGAAATCGAATTCAGAATCTGGATAGCAAATAAGATCAACAGAATGGAGGAAAAGACACAACTAGAATTTCAAGCAGTAATCCAAAGGATGTCTCAAGAATTCAGTGAATTCAAAGACAAAATGACCAAAGATTTTGACACATTCAGACAAGAAGTTGCAACCCTCAAAGATCTCAGAAACACAGTAGAATCCCTCAGGAACAGAATGGAGCAAGCAGAAGAAAGGATTTCTGATATTGAAGAGAAAGCTTTTGAATGCTCCCAAACCTACAAAGAGGAAGAGAAAAGGAAGGCGAAAATGGATCATTCCCTCAGACAGCTCTGGGATAACTTGAAGAAAACCAATACTTGCCTTTTAGGGATACCTGAAAAATGATGAAGAGGCATCACAAGGCACAGACTCTCTTCTTTGTGAGATTATGAAAGAGAACTTTCCAGACATGCCAAGAGATTCTGAAATTCAGATAGCAGACAGTTTCAGAATCCCAGCACGACTCAACCCGAATAAGTCATCCCCCAGGCCCATTATAATTAAGTTCACTAAAGTTAACATGAAAGAGAAAATTCTGAAAGCAGCCAGACGTAAGAAATCCATCACCTGCAAGGGGAAGAATATTACATTAACTGCAGATATCTCTGATCAACCCTTTCAAGCTAGAAGAGAACAGTCATCAACTTTCAATCTCCTAAAATAAAAGAACTTTCAACCTAGGATCCTATACTCAGCTAAATTGAGTTTCATGTATGATGGAGAAATTAAATACTTTAATGACATCCACATGTTGAAGAAATTTGCTGTAACAAAACCAGCTCTCCAAGATATCCTCAGACCTATTCTCCATAATGACCAGGGTAATCCTTCACAAAACTAAACTCACCCAGAAACTTTTTATCAAATTTCAACTTCCATAGTGATGAAAGGATTTAAAATGTCTACTGGACTTCCTAAAGATTTATCATTATTTTCTATAAATGTGAATGGGTTAAATTGTCCTCTACAGAGGCATAGGTTGGCTGACAGGATACAAAAATTCAGGCCAGATATCTGATACATACAAGAGACTCATCTTACCTTAAAAGATAAATTTAGACTCAAGGTAAAGGAATGGTCATCTATATTCCAGGCAAATGGAAAACAGAAAAAAGCAGGTGTTGCAATCCTATTCAAAGATACAATAGGCCTTAAACCAACCATAATAAGGAAGGAGAAAGATGGACACTTCATATTTCTTAAAGGTACTACTCAATATGATGAGATTTCAATTATTAATGTTTATGCACCCAACCAGAATGCACCTCAATTTATAGGAGAAACGCTAACAGACATGAGCAACTTGATTACCTTCAGCTCTATAGTAGTTGGAGATTTTAAAACCCCTTTAGCAGTACTGGATAGATCCTACAAAAAGAAGCTAAGCAAACTTAAGATTTAAACTTAACCATTCAACATTTGGATTTGACATATATCTACAGGACATTTCATCCCAACAACACTGAATACACATTCTTCTCATCAGCCCATGGAACATAATCCAGAATTGATCACATCGTAGTTCACAAGTCCAACCTCAATAAATTTGAAAGAATAGAAATTATTCCTTGGCTCTTCTCAGACCACCATGGAATAAAAGTTGAACTCAATAACAACAGGAATATGCATACTCATACAAAAACGTGGAAGCTAAATAACATTATGCTGAAGGATAGATGGGTCATTGACGAGATTAAGAAGGATATAACCAAATTTATGGAACAAACGACAATGAAGACATGAATTATCAGAACCTCTGGGATACTGCAAAGGCAGTCCTAAGAGGGAAATTTATAGCACTGCAAGCCTTTCCTCAAGAAAACAGAAAGAGAGGAAATTAACTTAATCGGACATCTTCAGCAACTGAGGAAGGAAGAACATTGTAACTCCAAACCGAGCAGAAGAAAAGAAATAACCAAAATTAGAGCAGAATCGAATGAAATTGAAAACAAGAGAATTATAGAACAGATCAATAAATCAAAAACTTGGTTTTTTGAAAAGGTCAATAAAATAGATAAAACTTTGGCTAACCTAGCCAGGAAAAAAAGAGTAAAATCTCTAATTTCATCAATCAGAAATGGTAAAGAGGAAATAACAACAGAACCCTCAGAAATTCAAAAAATCCTTAATGAATGTTACAAGAAACTTTACTCTCAGAAATATGAAAATCTGAAGGAAATTGATCAACACTTGGAAGCACGCCACCTACCAACAGAATGAAGTGGAAATGTTGAATAGGCCTATGTCAAGTTCTGAAATAGCATGAAATATACAAAATCTCCCTAAAAAGAAAAGCCCAGGACCAGATGGCTTCATGTCAGAATTCTACCAAACCTTTAAAGAGGAACTAGTACCTATATTACTCACCCTTTTCCAAAATATAGGAAGGAATACTACCCAACACGTTCTATGAAACAAACACCACCTTTATCCCTAAACCAGGGAAAGACGCAACAAAAAAAGAAAATTATAGACCTATATCACTAATGAATATTGATGGAAAAATACTCAACAAGATCCTAACAAACAGAATCCAACAACACATCAAAGAAATTATACACCATGACCAAGTGGGCTTTATCCCAGGGCCTCAAGGCTGGTTCAATATACGCAAACCCATAAATGGAATGCAGCACATAAAAAAATTAAAAAACAAAGACCATATGATTCTCTCAATTGATGCAGAAAAAGCTTTTGACAATATCCAGCATCCCTTCATGAGCAGAACACTTAAGAAAATTGGTATAGAAGGGATATTTCTTAAACTAATAGAGACCATCTACAGCAAACCCACAGCCAATATCTTATTGAATGGAGTTAAATTGAAACCATTTCCACTTAGATCAGGAACCAGGCAAGGTTGCCCATTATCTCCACTGCCAAAACTGTTACATATAGAAAAACATACCATGCTCATGGATGGGAAGAATCAACATTGTTAACATGTCCCTACTATCCAAAGCAATATATAATTTTAATGCAATTCCTATTAAAGCTCTATTGTCATATTTTGAAGATCTTGAAAAAATAATATTTCGTTTTATATGGAATCAGAAAAAAACCTCGAATAGCCAAGACATTACTCAGAAATAAAAACAAAGCAGGAGGAATCACGCTACCAGACCTGAGACTGTACTATAAATCCATAGTGATCAAAATAGCATGGTACTGGCACAAAAACAGAGAGGTTGATATTTGGAACAGAATAGAGAACCAAGAGATGAATCCAGCTACTTATCATTATTTGATCTTTGACAAGGCAATTAAAAACATTCAGTGGGGAAAAGACTCCCTATTTAACAAATAGTGCTGGGTGAACTGGTTGGCAACCTGTAGAAGATGGAAAGTGGACCCACATCTTTCACCATTAACTAAGATTGATTCTTGCTGGATTAAAGACTTAAGCTTAAGACATGAAACTATAAAAATTGTAGAAGAAAGTGCAGGGAAAACTCTTGAAGCAATTGGCTTGGGTTATATTTTATGAGGAGGACTCCCCAGGCAATTGAAGCAGTATCAAAAATAAACTACTGGGACCTGATCAAACTAAAAAGCTTCTGCACAGCCAAGAACATATTAAGTACAGCAAGCAGACTGTCCTCATAATGGGAGAAAATAGTTGCAGGTTATACCTCCAACAAAGGTTTAATAACCAGAATACACAGAGGACTCCAACTTATTAGCAAGAAAAGAACAAGTGATCCCATCTCAGGATGGGCAAAGGACTTGAAGAGAAACTTCTCTAAAGAAGACAGGCACATGGCCTATAGACACATGAAAAAATGCTCACCATCCTTAATCATCAGACAAATGGAAATCAAAACTACTTTGAGATATCACCTAACTCCAGTAAGATTAGCCCACATAACAAAATTCCAAAACCAGAGATGTTGACGTGGATGTGGAGAAAAGGGAACACTTCTACATTGCTGGTAGGAATACACACTAATACGTTCCTTTTGGAAGGATGTTTGGAGAATACTTAGAGATCTAAAAATAGGCCTGCCATTGAATCCTATAATTCCTTTACTTAGTATATACCCTGAAGACCAAAAATCACATTATAACAAAGACATCTGTGCCAGAATGTTCATTGCAGCCCAATTCATAATTGCTAAGTCATGGAAGAAGCCCAAGTGCCCATTGACCCACAAATGGATTAATAAATTGTCATACATGTATACCATGGAATACTAGGCAGCCTTAAAGAAAGATGGAGACTTTACCTGTTTCATGTTTACATGGATGGAGCTGGAACATATTCTTCTGAGCAAAGTATCTCAAGAATGGAAGAAAAAGTATCCAATGAACTCAGCCCTACTGTGAAGTTAATTTATAGCTTTCATATGAAGGTTATAACCCAATTATAGCACAAGAATATGGGGAAAAGGGAAAGGGAGGAGAGGGGAGGGAGGAGGTTTGGTGAAGGGAGGGTAATTGGTGGGGTCACATCTACGGTGCATCTTAGAAGGGTACAGGTGAAACTTACTAAATGCAGAATACAAATTTCTTCATAAAATAAATGCCATGAAGGCTATGTTAAACAGTTTGATGAAAATGTTTCAGATTGTATATGAAACCAGCACATTGTACCTCATGATTGCATTAATGTACACCGCTATGATTTAAAAAAAATAAATTAAATTAAATTATAAAAGAGAGAACTTCTTTCAAAAACATTTTATGCTTTCTTTCTTTTATTTATTCCTTTTCCCTCCCTCTATTCCATACACACTTGGGTTCTCTCTCCCTCATCTTATGTTCTTTCTAGCATTCTTTTTACAACCTGTACTCACAGGAAATATATAGATATGTTGGTCTATTGGTAATCGACTAAATCCCAATTATACTTGTGAAATTTAAGGAGGTGTGGTTTCAGGTATTTTACATGCACTTTGGCATTCTCATGCGTTTTAAAGTAAATGAGAACTTAAAAAAAATTAAATTTCAAAATATCAAGGAGGTACCATGTTTTTGTTACATGGATAGCTTTTTGTAATACTTGAATTGGGGCCATAAGAGTATCCCTAGCCCAAATGGTGTTCATTGTACCCATTAGGTAGGTTTTTGCTCCCCTCTTCTTGATTTCCCATGATTTTTACTTCCTTGTGTGTGCATGTGTGCCCCTAAGTTAGTTCCAATTTCTTAGAGGGTACATGTCTCCAGTTCTATTCAAATCCTAAAAAGGGCATGAATTCATCTTTTTTATGGTTGAGTAGTACTCCATGATATACATATATCACATTTTATTCTTTTTTTTTTTTTTTTTAAGACAGAGCCTCAAGCTGTCACCCTGGATAGAGTGCTGTGGCATCACAGCTCACAGCTACCTCCAATTCCTGGGCTCAAGCGAGTCTCTTGCCTCCGCCTCCCAAGTAGCTGGGACTACAGGTGCCCGCCACAACACCCGGCCATTTTTTGGTTGCAGCCGTCATTGTTGTCTGGTGGGCCTGGGCTGGATTCAAACCCACTACTCAGGTGTACGTGGCTGGTGCCTTAGCCCGTAGAGCCACAGGCGATGAGCCACATTTTATTCTTTATTAATCCACTCAGGAATTCATAAGCAGTTGGGTTGATTCTACATCTTTACAAAATTGTGACCATGCTTCAGTGAACATTGGAGTGTAAGTGTCTTTTTGATAAAATGACTTCTCTTCCTTTAGGCAAATATCTGGGGGTGGGATTGCTGGATTAAAGGTCAAGTCAACTTTTAGTTCTTTGAGAAATACTATTTTCCATAGAGGTTATACTAATTTGCAGTCCCACCAACAGTGTATAAGCATTCTTTTCTCTCTGCACCCACACCAGCATGTGTGAGTTTTGGACTTTTTAATAAAAACCACTCTACTGGGGTAAAGTGCTACCTCATTGGTCTTAATTTGCATTTTCCTGATGATAGGTGATGCTGAGTGTTTTTTTCATGTGTTTATTGGCCATTTTTTTTTTTTTTGAAAAACTTTGCTTCATGTATTTTGTCTCCTTTCTAGGTGGTTGTTTATTCTTGCTGATTTGTTTCAGTTTTGTCCGGATTCTGGATATTAACCTTTTATCAGATGTACAGTCTGCAAATATTTTCTCCCAATACTTAGGCTGTCTATTTTCTTTTCTTTTCTTTCTTTCTTTTTTTTTTTTATTGTTGGGGATTCATTGAGGGCAAAGATACCAGGTTACACTGATTGCATTTGTGAGGTAAAGTCCCTCTTACAATTGTGCCTTGTCCCCCAAGATTGTGTCACACACTGATCCCACCACCTCCCTCCCCCCTTCCCTCTCTCTACTCTTCCATTTCCCCACCCCCTCCCTCCTTCCCTCTCTCTGCTCTTCCATTTCCCCACCTCCCTCCCCCCTTCCCTCTCTCTACTCTTCCATTTCCCCACCCCCTCCCTCCTTCTCTCTCTCTGCTCTTCCATTTCCCCACCTCCCTCCCCCTTTCCTCTCTCTGCTCTTCCATTTCCCCAACCCCTCCC
>CAUYRH010089227.1:0-22940 GCA_963574655.1 Perodicticus potto | reverse complement strand
TTGCACAGAGGTTCCTGGCACAGAGCACCCAGGAGGAAACACTCAGCCTTCTGCTCTAGACCCAAGTATTTTAATAAATACTTTTTAACATCTAGTGGTCAAAGAGATAAAGCAGTGGACAGGTCAGAGGAGTCCCTGCTCCTGATCCCCCAATGACATAACTGGTAACTATCTCTACTGCTTTTTGTCTAACCTACTCCTTATCTGAAGCCTAGGCTCTGAGACCTCCCGCAAACCATGTCCCCACATTCCTTGAAAGGTGTTTTGTACTATCCTTTGTTCTAGCCACGGAGCATACATAGTATCTGGAGCCAGGCAGACCTTGGTTAAATATTGCTCCTTTATCCACTGTACAGCCTTGGGCAAATTATTCTGGGCTTCAGTCTATTTATAAAATAATAGCCAGGTGTGGTAACATGCACCTGTAGTCCCAGATATTCTGGAGGCTTTAAAATAAACAAAAAGTACATACATGGCTTGGCGCCTGTGGCTCAAGGGGCTAAGGTGCCAGCCACATACACCTGAGCTGGCGGGTTCGAATCCAGCCCGGGCCCGCCAAACAACAATGACGGCTGCAACCAAAAAATAGCCGGGCGTTGTGGCGGGCGCCTGCGGTCCCAGCTACTTGGGAGGCGGAGGCAAGAGACTCGCTTGAGCCCAGGAATTGGAGGTTGCTGTGAGCTGTGATGCCACAACACTGTCCAGGGTGACAGCCTGAAGCTCTGCCTCAAAAAAAAAAAAAAGTACATACATGGATAAAACCACTCCCTTTGCTAAGAATAATAGGAGGAACTTAATTAGAATGAAGATTTCTGCTGGGCACTGTGGCTCACATCTGTAATGTTATTACCCTGGGGGGACCAGGCGGGTGGATAGTTGGGCTCATGAGTTCGAGACCAGCCTGAGCAAAAACAAGACCCTGTTTCTACTAAAACAAAAAACTGAGGCAAGAGGATCACTCGAGCCCAAGAGTTGAAGGTTGCTGTGAGCTATGATGCCATACCACTCTACCAAGGGGAACAGCTTAAGACTCTGTCTCAAAAAAAAAAAAAAAAAAACAGAATGCAGATTTCTACCCAGCCCACATCCCCACCCTCCAATTGAGATTCAGCAGGTCTAGGTGGTGACTGAGGAATCTGCGTTATAAATAGGTACTGGGGTGATCTTTTTTTTTTTTGAGACAGTCTAACTGTGTCATCCTCGGTAGAGTGCTGTGATGTCACAGCTCACAGCAACCTCAAACTCTCGGGCTTAAGCAATTCTCTTGCCTCAGCCTCCCAAGTAGCTGGGACTATAGGTGCTTGCCACAATGCCTGGCTATTTTTTTTTTTTTTTTTTTTTTGTAGTTGTCATTGTTCAGCAAGCCCAGGCTGGGTTTGAACCTGCCAGCCTCAGTGCATGTGGCTGGCACTGTGCTACAGGCGCCGAGCCAGTACCTGGGTGATTCTGTGTAGACCGGCAGTTTGAGAAACAGCAGAGCTGAGTTGTGAAGTGTGTGCTACATATATACACACTGGATATTTAACAAATGGAGCCACATTTCTTCTAAAGGCCTTGTCAAAGACCTATATCATTTTGCACATGGCCTCACAGCAAGTGAGGGCAGATCTGCAACTAAGACCCAGTTCTTCTGATCTGCATCTAAGTCTCCCCATGCCTTTGGCTGGGCATTGTCAGCATTCCCTAACCTGTTGCCCCTGAGGGACTTGAAACTCCCTCCCTAGGCTTAAACACTAGGGCAGACCTTTTCAGGTATAGAGAACAGAGTATCAGCTTAACACTTCCAGAGTATTTCACACACACTTTTGGGGTGGAAACTAACAGTCCCAGTTTACAGATGAGGAAATGAAGGCTTCCAGCGGCAGACTGAGATGTGAACTGGCCTCTCTGCCATCTGCCTCCTCCCACCACCTTGTCCTATCATATAGGGAGAGCACACTGAAATCTCCATCACACTGTACACATGGCACAGTAGTGATCTATGCAACATAAGACTTCTATAGTCCACAACTCTGGGGCTCTACTGCTTTTGGTTTAGCTTTGAAGAGGGAAGTTTGTAAGTAATACCTAACCTTGCAGTGTTGTCACTCACAGTTCATTCTACTCTGTTGAGTTGGCTCTCCACTTCCCCAGCTAAGAAATGGAAGCAAAAACTGCTCCCAGGACATAGTTTTTTTTTTGTTGAGACAGAGACTCAAGCTATCAACCTGGGTAGAGTGCCGTAGCATCACAGCTCACAGCAACCTCCAACTCCTGGGCTCAAGCAATTCTCCTGTCTCTGCCTCACAAGTAGCTGGGATTACAGGCGCCTCCCACAATGCCCAGCTATTTTTTGGTTGCAGCCATCGTTGTTTGGAGGGCTGGGCTGGATTCAAACCGGCCAGCTCAGATGTATGTGGCTGGCGCTTCAGCCACTTGAGCCACAGGTGCTGAGCCTGCTCCAGGACATAGTTGTGAAATGGGGCTTTAACTGTTCCCAGGCTCCTTTCAGACCACAGGCCTTCCCCAATCTCCTCCCACCTGCTCTGCTGAGAGAAGCTGAGCAGGGTAATTCCAATCTCTCACATCAGCCAGATCCTGCGACAAAATACATGTGGGGAAGCAGCTCTGCAATGACAGGGATTACCCTGGGATCCTGGGAGACGTCATAGCTACCCCAAGAGACTCTGCTGTTGGGTGGCGTCTGTAGCTCAGTCAATAAGGCGCCGGCCCCATATACCGAGGGTGGCGGGTTCAAACCCAGCCCTGGCCGAACTGCAACAACAAAAAAATAGCCAGGCGTTGTGGCAGGCACCTGTGGTCCCAGCTACTCGGGAGGCAGAGGCAAGAGTATTACGTAAGCCCAAGGACTTGGAGGTTGCTGTGAGCTGTGTGATGCCACAGCACTCTACTGAGGGTGATAATGTGAGACTCTGTCTCTAAAAAAAAAAAAAGAGAGACTCTGTTGTATCCAGACATCAAGCTTCATGTCATCCTGGGACAAGCACAAGACAGAAAAGAAGTTGCACTGTCTCCAAGGTTCCATTCTTTGAAGATTTATTCCCCCTACTGTTGCCGCTGTTCCAGCCTAGTCCAAGACCCTGGCTTCCCCCACCTAACTGACCACAATTGCCTCCCTGGGTCTTCTGCAGCATATTCCCTGCCCCTATCACATGCCAGAGTGTGGAGGCAGTGCAGCAGAGTGCTGGACCACTCCCACAATCTCAATTTCATCCAGTCTTCACCCGGTCATTTTTTCTGAACACCCTCTTTGCAGCCCAATTCCAAATGGAACCCACAGTTCTTTAACCCGCCAACTGTTTCACTATCCCTTTTTTTTTTTTTTTTTTTTTTTTTTGAGACCGAGCCTCAAGCTGTCACCCTAGGTAGAATGCTATGGCATCACAGCTCACAGCAACCTCCAACTCCCGGGCTCAAGAGATTCTCCTGCCTCCGCCTCCCAAGTAGCTGGGATTACAGGTGCTTGCCACAACGCCTGGCTATTTTTTGCTTGCAGCCATCATTGTTGTTTGGCGGACCCAGGCTGGATTTGAACCTGCCAGCTCAGGTGTTATGTGGCTAGCACCTTAGCCGCTTGAGCCACAGGCGCTGAGCCTGTTACTATCCTTCATTCACTCCCTTACTCTACTCAGATTCTATAAGCTATCATTCTCATTACTTCTTGCATATACTTGGACCTTTTTTTTGGAGACAGAGTCTTACTGTGTCATCCTTGGTAGAGTGCTGTGGCATCACAGCTCACGCACAACCTCCAACTCTCGGGCTTAAGCAATTCTCTTGCCTCAGCCTCCCAAGTAGCTGGGACTACAGGCGCCTGCCACAATGCCCGGTTATTTCTTGGTTGCAGTTGTCATTGTTGTTTAGCTAGCCCTAGCTGGGCTCGAACCCACCAGCCTCAGTGCATGTGGATGGCACCATAACCATTGTGCTATGGGCGCTGAGCCTGGACTTTCTTCTTTTTTTTTTTTTTTTTTTTGAGACAGAGCCTCAAGCTGTCACCCTGGATGGAGTGCCGTGGCATCATAGCTCACAGCAACCTCCAATTCCTGGGCTCAAGCGAGTCTCTTGCCTCTGCCTCCCAAGTAGCTGGGACTACAGGCGCCCGCCACAACGCCCGGCCAATTTTTGGTTGCAGCCGTCATTATTGTTTGGCGGGCCCGGGCTGGATTCGAACCCGCAAGCTCAGGTGTACATGGCTGGCGCCTTAGCCCGTTGAGCCACAGGCGCCGAGCCGGACTTTCTTCTTTTCATCTACTGATTTTACCTGCTAAACTTGAATGCTGGCTAAATCCACCCAACTCCCTGTCTGCTCTGTGCCTGTGCCTGAGCAACTGAATGTGGCTGAACAAAAGTACAACAGAGCTGACAGTCTCTTTTAAAATCTAAGACCACTAACTTAATGAGCCTTAGGACCATCTTCCCAGCAACCCTACTACACCTGTCAGGTCCATCGCGTAGTCTTCCACTCTCCTATAGGACTATTTCACCACTTTGCTAAATATTTATGGGGCAGGTGATCTTAGTTTCCTACCAGTATAAAAATGGGGAAACTAACACAGATTTCAATAGGGTATTTAAGAAGATAGGGTGATATGGGCTCGGCACCTGTGGCTCAACGGGCTAAGGCACCAGCCACGTACACCTGAGCTGGCAGGTTCGAATCCAGCCCGGGCCCGCCAAACAACAATGATGGCTGCAACCAAAAAACAGTCCGGCATTGTGGCGAGCGCCTGTAGTCCCAGCTACTTGGGAGGCGGAGGTAGAAGACTCGCTTGAGCCCAGGAATTGGAAGTTACTGTGAGCTGTGATGCCACGGCACTATCCAGGGTGACAGCTTGAGGCTCTGTCTCAAAAAAAAAAAAAAAAAGATAGGATGATATGTATATTAAGTGCTTAGCACCAATCTAGACAGAAAATGCTCAGAGAATGTTACCTCTTAATCATTTCCCCAAAGCAGGGCTCCACTCAAATTTCTTCCCTGGTTAAGGATTTATTACAAAACAATTACTGTCAATTATAGAGGAGTAAATGGAGGCCTAGAGAAGATCAGTAACTTTTCTTTTTTTTTTTTTAGAGACAGAGCCTCAAGCTGTCACCCTGGATAGAGTGCGAGTGCCGTAGCATCACTGTTCACAGCAACCTCCAATTCCTGGGCTCAAGCCAGTCTCTTGCCTCCACCTCCCAAGTAGCTGGGACCACAGGCGCCCGCCACAACGCCCGACCATTTTTTGGTTGCAGCCGTCATTGTTGTTTGGCAGGCCCAGGCTGGATTTGAACCCACCAGCTCAGGCATACGTGGCTGGCGCCTTAGCCCGTTGAGCCACAGGCGCCGAGCCAAGATTAGTAATTTTTCTGAAGTCACATGACTTACTAAGCTGGGATTTCAACCAAAAACTATAAGAACTTGAGAGTCCAAGCCCTTAGCCTCCACACTCTGCTGCTTTATTGCAGCAAGTCCAACCTTCTGAATCTAGCTTAAGATTTTATTTATTGGGCGGCTCCTGTGGCTCATTGAGTAGCGTACTGGCCCCATATACCAAGGGTGGGGGTTTGAACCTAGCCCAGGCCAAACTGCAACAAAAAATAGCCGGGCGTTGTGGCGAGCACCTGTAGTCCCAGCTACTCGGGGGGCTGAGGCAAGAAAATCGCCTAAGCCCAAGAGCTGGAGGTTGCTGTGAGCTGTGACGCTACAGCACTCTATCATGGTCAACAAAGTGAGACTCTGTCTTAAAAAAAAAAGAAAAAAGGAAAAAGATTTTATTTATTTATTTCTTTATTTCATTGAGACAGAGTCTTACTTTGTCACCCTTTGTTACGGCAGAGTACCGTAGCAGCACCCCACACAGCAACCTCAACCGCCTGGGCTCACGCGATTTTTTTGCCTCAACTTCCCGAGCAGCTGGGACTACAGGTGCCCACCACAACGCCCAGCTATTTTTAGAAGGGGGGTCTTGCTCTTGTTCAGGATGGTCTCAAACTTGTGAGCTTAAGCAATCCACCCACCTCAGCCTTCCAGAGTGCTACGATTTATAGGTGTGAGCCACCACGACTGGGGCCTAGCTTAAGATTTTAAATTCTTGGCTGGGCACGGTGGCTCATGCCTATAATCCTATCACTCTGGAGGTAAAGACAGGAGGATTACTTGAGCTCAGGAGTTTGAGACCAGCCTGAGCAAGAGCAAGACCTCATCTCTACTAAAAAATAGAAAAATTAGCTGGGCGTGATGGCTGGTGCCTGTGGTCCCAGCTAGTTGGGAAGGTTGAGGCAGGAGGATCACTTGAACCCAGAAGTTTGAGGTTGCTGTGAGCTAGGCTGACTCCACAGCACTCTACCTAGGGCAAAAGAATGAGACTCCATCTCAATAAGAGAAAAAAAAAAAGATTTTAAGTTCTGGGCGGTGCCTGTGTCTCATCAAGTAGGGCGCTGGCCCCATATACCGAAGGTGGCAGGTTCAAACCCAGCCTCGGCAGAACTGCAAAACAGAAAAATAGCCGGGCATTGTGGCAGGCACCTGTAGTCCCAGCTACTCAGGAGGCTGAGGCAAGAGAATCGCTTAAGCCCAGGATTTGGAGGTTGCTGTGAGCTGTGTGATGCCACGGCATTCTACCAAGGGTGATAAAGTGAGACTCTGTCTCTACAAAAAAAAGAGAAAGATTTTAAGTTCTTAAGTTCTATTTCTGAGCCAACCCACCCACCCTTGTTGTACTTTCTCCTAGGAGACAATAAAGAAATGTGGGCTTTGGTTGCCATCCCTTATACATGCCTCAAGCCTTCTGAAATACAGACTTTGTAGGCTCTCTCAGTCTGGACTACCACTGCCCCAAACCTCCCAACTCTCCTATACAACGCCTGCCTCCTCGGTGAAACACACGCTGATGCCCACAGATTCCTTCTTTCTCTGAACTCCTCCAGTACCAAGGTTGGCCCTTTGCTTCATGCTTCATCATAGAGACTACAGCTTCTGACCCTCCCCACTCAGGGTATCATAAAGAGCAGGTGGGAGCTCAATGGGTGACCTCACTGTACCAGAGCCAGAAGGAAAGCACTGTGCAGAAGACTGGAAACCCTATGATTTCCATCAGGGAGCAGGGTGGGGGTGAGGTCCAGTGAACAGGTCCCTTACTGCCAACAGGTCAGGCCTCACCTGCTGGGTGAGCTTTGTGGCTGTGGCTGGTACTGCACATTAGTGAAGACAGGAGCATGTGTGTATGAGGGGCTGCAGGGGGTGGTCTTGCTGACAATGAGGTATCGCTGGAGAGGTATTTTGGATATGGCAAAAAAAGTGACACTAAGGCTTTAATTCCTCCAGTTAAAAGAGGTTGCCTTCTGACATATAGAGTCCTGAGTCTAAAATTCCATTATATAGAAAAGAAATTAAAGCCCTATTACTAAAGCTGAGTCACTGTTAGTTCATGACTGTTCATTTTATTCTTCTTCAAACTGTATATATATGTTTTGTTGACATATTTTATAATACTAATGAAGGCTTAGGAAAGCTGAATTACTTTCCTAAGGTTACACAGAGAAGACGACCCTTCCCATCAATGGCATAGGAAGTTCTAACCCAGGCCATGGCTAAATTGTCCAAAAATATAGAAATCAGTACAGTGTGGTAGTTAAGGGCATGGGCTTGGAGTCAGACAAACTTGGGTCTGAATGTGGGCTTCCCGGCCACGTAAACTTAGGAAAATTATTTAAAATTTCTGGGCCTCACTCACTTTCTTCATCTGTAAAATGATAAGTATACTGACCTCACTAGGTTGTGAGACACAGTGAGAAATTAAATGCCAGGTAACATATTTAGCACGAAATCTAGCATCAACCTTATTGGCTCAGCACCTGTAGTTCAAGTGGCTAAGGCGCCAGCCACATACACTGGAGCTGGCGGGTTCGAATCCAGCCTGGACCCGCCAAACAACAACTACAACAAAAAAATAGCCAAGCGGCTCGGCGCCTGTGGCTCAGCAGGCTAAGGCGCCAGCCACGTACACCTGAGCTGGCGGGTTCAAATCCAGCCTGGGCCCGCCAAACAACAATGACGGCTGCAACCAAAAAATGGCCGGGCGTTGTGGTGGGTGCCTGCAGTCCCAGCTACTTGGGAGGAGGAGGCAAGAGACTCACTTGAGCCCAGGAATTGGAGGTTGCTGTGAGCTGTGATGCCATAGCACTCTATCTAGGGTGACAGCTTGAGGCTCTGTCTCAAAAAAAAAAAAAAAAATAGCCAAGCATTGTGGCGGGCACCTGTAATCCCAGCTATTTGGGAGGCTGAGGCAAGAGAATCACTTACGCCCAAGAGTTGGAGGTTGCTGTGAGCTGTGATGCCACAGCACTCTACCCAGGGCAACAGCTTGAGACTCTGTCTCCAAAAAAAAACAAAAGACTCCAACAATTATTTAATGCATTCTAAATTAGAGTTTATGTGCACCTTCGTATTAATGAAATATGGCAGCAAATACTCCATATAGCGGCTGTCATCATCATTATCAGTATCACGAAAGAAGGAAATCTGCTCCTAGGGTCCTAACAAGGGACAAGGAGACAAGTTGGCCTTTTGAGGTGGCCCTGCCTGCGCACAATCCCCTGGGCTTGAGCCTCCAGACCTACCTTTCTTTCCATTGTTGGAGGGTGTAGACTTTCCACTGTCTGAATTCAGCTCAAACACCCGCAAGTCTGTGGGCACCTCCTCCCTCAGAGTCTCCACTCTGGCTGGAGGCCTGGGCTCTGGGCCACTGAGGTGGCCAGCAGGGGTTTGGGGCTTGGAGTGAATGGGAGGCGGAGGTCCAGTCTCGCCAACATCCTCGGCTGGGTTCTGTTCCTCTAAAGATGCCTCTAGCAGCTTTTGGGACAGGTCCTTGGCCAGCACTGGTGCTTCGGGGACACTGGTGGCAGGGTTGGCAATCTGTGTCACAACGGAAATGCTCTCACTGCTCTCTGATGGAGTCACCTCTGTTGGGGGCTCAACTGGGGTCACCAGATTCTCTTCACAGGGGGCCTGAGGACCAAGTCCTTCTTCTGGGGATGTAGAAGTTCTGGCCACAGAAACCTTTGCCTCTTTTAGAGATGTGGGTGAAATGCCCATGAGCTCCTCTGGAGAGAGAAACGTAGGGGAAAGAGGACAATGAGCCCTGGCAAGCTCCAAGATGCTCCAAGACAATCTTGGAGCTCTCAGGTTCTTGCCACAGCTAACTCTGATCAAGGCAGAATAGTACCATTTTCCTCATACCCTTGCCATGATGGTCCTTCTGCAGATACTCCCTGATTAAAGTCCTGCCTACCCATGGGGCCTAATGCCTAGTGGGCTTCCAGCAATACAGCTCAAGGTGATGTTAGAGATTAAAAAACCAAGGCTCGAAAGCAAGTCAGTTTTGGGTTCAGGTGGGCTCTTCTACAACCCAGGTATATGGCAAGCCAGTTAACTTTAACTTATCCGCCTTGTTTGTAAAACTGAAGTAATGGAGCTGTGATAAGAACTCTACATGCAAAGTTCTTAGTACAGGCTGGGCACATAGTATAAGCACCTAATAAATGTGCTAATATTTTATCATCTAGGTGACTCCAACATGCTGTTCTCAGTAGAGCTACCAGGCAGAGGATGCTCAGCTTCTTTTCTAACCCAGGCTGGGCATTAGTATCACCAGGGGAGCTTGTTAAACATACATGTCTGGCTGCATCCTTACACAGTCTTATGGGAAGGGAATCTGGATTTTCAAAAAGCTCCCCAGTGGCCATAAAACAGCTGATTCGTGGGCTGGCAGGGGAATCTGCACCAAATGACTTGTATAATTTCTGTACCTAAACTTGGGATCCCACCAGCTTTGTTCAACATCCCCTTGTTAGCTCTGGCCATCCTCAGCACATACATTGTGCTCATTTTCCACTCCTCCCCGGGCACCAAGTCTCTCCAAGCTTCAGAGAGCACAGCCCAGAGAGGCCCCCACAGACAGAACCTATCACTTGCCCATCGCCTCTCATACTTCTTACCTTCTTCCTCCTCCCAGCCAGGCTCTTCAGAGATGCTCTGTTCTGCTCGCTGCTTCAGGGCATCCCTCCGGGCCTGCTCCTGAGTACGGGGGAGCAGATGGCCGGGACAGTCAGGGTACCTTCTTTCTAGACCCTGGTCCTGGTCACAGAACTCATGAGAACCCTGTGTCCCTTCTTCCCTCAATAAAATCCAGCCTGCTTCCCCCAAGGCTGAGTGGTGACTTCCCCAGGCTAGACCAGCATACCTGCTCTAGCTGATGGACTTTATAGAAATACCGATGCCAGAATTCTGAATGGGAAACAGCTGCTGGAACCTGGACGGAGGGGAAAGTGGAGGTGAGACTTTGGAGTGTTTGTGTGGGGCCTTGTCCCCGGCCTACTCCCAGCCCGTCTGGATTTCAGACATAGTAAATGGCTTAGCAGTAATTGTCAGAGTACTTCCACTCCACTGAAGTTTCAGTCAGATCCACCTTCCTGGACCAGTTTGGCCAAGGAGGGAGATAAGAACTCTCATCAGGCTTTGCTGGTCCTTTCCTCTTCCACCATTCTCTGACTGCCAGAAGCCTGGAAATATCAGCTTCTTGCATATGGGTTCTTGGCTCAGGACATGGATGGTCTGGCTCTGATAGAGCCTTCCACTGCTCTCTGGGCCAGAGGACTCCAAAGTGACTCTGGACATGTACCTCCCACCTCCCCAAGACCTCATGCCTGGAGCTGGCTGCGATCCTGCAGGATGGGCCCTTACCATCTTGGTGTAGAGGGCCCGGATGGAGGGGCTGCCTACAAGGAGCTCTGAGATCTCCCCCTTCTTCTCCTCCAAGCAGAACTGGGAAAGCCAGGTGTCAAACAATTCTGGGGGCCCTGCAGAGGGACAGACGCTGATGGTCAATTCCCTGGGTCTGGGGAAAGAACATACCTAAGCCTGGACATGGATGATGAAGAAAGATTAAGGGTTTTTTGAAGTCACTGCCCCAAGGTAGGGGATCAGACAGGGTGAAGGGGTGGGTAATCCTAACAGAGATCAGGGTGTGGCACCTAAATGATCCCCAGAAGGGGCTCCAGTGTCTATTTTCTCATATCCTTGCTTGCTTTTTAGCCCACTACACCTGGTAACTGAATCTCCTCCTCTTTGAAACAGCTATTCTCAGGTCACATAACCTCATGTTGCCAGAACCAAGGGCTATTTCTCTGTCCTCCCTCAGACCACTCTATAGTTTCTAGCACTGGGAGCCACTGCCTTCCTCTCAAAGCCCTCTTCTTGTAGGACTTCTTATTTTTTCTTTTTGATATAGAGTCTCACTTTGTTGCCCTTGGTAGAGTGCCATGGGGTCATAGCTCACAGCAACCTCAAACTCTTAGGCTCAAGTGATTCTCTTGCCTCAGCCTCTCAAGTAGCTGGGACTACAGGCACCAGCCATAATGCCTGGCTGGTCTTGAACCTGTGAGCTCAAGCAATCCACCCTCCTCGGCCTCTCAGAGTGCTAGGATTACAGGTGTGAGCCACTGCGCCTGGCTAGGACTTCTTACCCTTTATCATTTTCCTCTCACTCCTCTGGGAAGGAGGGTGGGCTTTCTGTTTGTTCTATCTGGTTGTTCTTCCTCTGGTTGTTCTGAGTCTTCATGGACTCATTTTCCTTTCCGTTCCTTTTCTCTTCTCACTTTCTATTTTTTCCCAAGATGATCTCTACTAAACTGTGAGTTTCAACCTCTTCCTCTTCCCACTGACAATTCCTCTGCCTCTCTTTGGAGCCCAGACTACCTTTCCAGACTCAAGATGCAGAGGTCCAGGTGTCCCCTGGATACTTCCATCTGCACATATACTACAAACACAATGTGTGCTTATTTTTCTTCCCACCTAGTTATGCATTAGAAACTCAGGAGCCATCCTATCTCCTTTCTTATCCAATCCGTCCAGATTCCACTTCCTCAGTGTCTCTTAAATGCACACTTTCCTCTTTATTCTACTGGCTTTACCTCTGACATGGGGATTCCTACTAAGCCTTTTAATTGGTCTTACAGTTTTCTGTCTTTTCTTGTATATTTCATCCTTTACAACATTGCTCCAAGGGCTGCTGAACAAAATGCAAACTCTGATCACCTCAGGCCTCAGAACTCTTGAATATTGGACATGGTGGCACAAACTTGTAGTCCTACTTACTTGAGAAGCTACAGCAAGCTTGAACCCAAGGGTTTGAGGCTGCAGTGAGCTATGTTTGATCTTACCACTGCTCTCTAGCCTGGACAACAGCATGAGACCTCATCTTAAAAACAAAAAACAAGGCTCAGCGCCTGTGGCTCAACGGGCTAAGGCACCAGCCACGTACACCTGAGCTGGCAGGTTCAAATCCAGCCTGGGCTCGCCAAACAATGATGGCTGCAACCAAAAAATGGCCGAGCGTTGTGGCGGAGCCTGTAGTCCCAGCTACTTGGGAGGAGGAGGCAGGAGACTCGCTTGAGCCCAGGAGTTGGAGGTTGCTGTGAGCTGTGATGCCACAGCACTCTACCTAGGGTGACAGCTCGAGGCTCTGTCTCAAAAAAACCCAAAAAAACAAAAAACAAGGCTCGGCGCCTGTGCCTTAAGTGGCTAAGGCACCAGCCACATACACCTGAGCTGGTGGGTTTGAATCCAGCCTGGGCCTGCCAAACAACGACGGCTGCAACCAAAAAATAGCCAAGCATTGTGGCAGGCGCCTGTAGTCCAAGCTACTTGGGAGGCGGAGGCAGGAGAATCGCTTGAGCCCAGGAATTGGAGGTTGTTGTGAGCTGTGATGCCACGGTACTCTACCCAGGGTGACAGCTTGAGGCTCTGTCTCAAAAAAACTCCACCAAAAACAAAAAAACCATAACGAAACAAAAATACCTTTTGATAGTTTTAATAAGAAGGTTTTTTTATTTATTTATGTATTTATTATTTTTTTTTTTGAGACAGAGCCTCAAGCTGTCACCCTGGATAGAGTGCTGTAGCATCACAGCTCACAGCAACCTCCAATTCCTGGGGTCAAGCAAGTCTCCTGCCTCCATCTCCCAAGTAGTTGGGACTATAGGCGCCCGCCACAACGCCCGGCCATTTTTTCGTTGCAGCCGTCATTGTTGTTTGGCGGGCCTGGGCTGGATTCGAACCCGCCAGCTCAGTTGTACGTGGCTGGCGCCTTAGCCCGTTGAGCCACAGGTGCCGAGCCAAGAAGGTTTTTTTAAACTAGGGTCTACAGATGGGCTTCAAAGGGTTAAAGAACTCCCATGTTGCACACAAAATTTTGTGGAGAAAGAACTTGTTGTTTAGCAGATTTTTAAAAGACCTTTGTGACTAAAAAAAGTTCTAGAATCATTACTGAGACGGACAAAATTCATACTGCCTGGTCTGGCACACAAAGCCCTTCCAGGTCTGGCTCCCACCTGCAGCTCTCACTGCCTTCAGTGCCTTTCACGCACACTTTAATCAGCATCACTGAAGGCTGGGTGCGCCCTGATCTTTCTGGATCTTCAAAGGTACCTTTGCTTGAATACCCTTCTCCACTTCTAAAAGTAAAACTAGTTTACTTTTAACTTTTCCTTAAACATCAAGTGTCACTTCCTAGGTTCCCAGGCTAGGTTTGGTGCCACTGCCCATGTGTTTCTGTGGAAGCTGTCAGTCCACTCTCTCTATCCACTCTCTGCTTTATTCATTGCTTCCTGTTTCTCCCTCTTAACACCCAGTTCCCGGAGGGCTGGACCAGTTTGAGGGTTTGACTCATTTCTGATCTCCAGTTCCTGGCATGGGGCTTGCTGTACGGCAAGGAGTCTGTAAATGGGAACTGAAGGGAAGGCGGGCAGGGCAGGAGGGCTGAAAGGAAGGTCGAGCTGAGAGGATGAAAGATGAGGGGAGCAGAGTCTCTGCAGAGGGGGATGAAGACAGTTTGGCTTCAGGGAGGATAGGGGAATGTCAACTAATGTCGATCCATCCCACAGGGAGTAAGGTATACATTAGCTCCACTCTGGTCCCTCTACAGAAAGGGTGCCCAGCCTCTGCTACCTGAGACATATGGGCCCACAGCCAAGACCCCCTTGGTTCACCTGCCCTCCATACCACCCCCTCACTGCTACCCTCTCACCATCTGGTTCATTGCAGTAGGTTGCCGGGTCTGACTGTAGGCTATAGAGGCGAGCCTATAAGAAATGAAGAGGAAAGAATAGAAATTCTGGGGTGCTGGGCAAAGAAGGCACCCCCTCTCTACCAGGATACCCAATTAACCATAATCCAAGTTTCTCCTGTGCTGGTCATTATACCTACAGGGCACTTATCAATTAATACTGGCATAGGGAGAGTGGAGCACTGGGCTAGGAGTCCGAAACTGAGGCTCCCAGATAAATGTTCTTTCACCTAATATTCCACCCCTTGAAAGTAAAAAAATACAGCATAAGGAGGCTACAAAATTATATGTATAAAATGCTTTTGAAGCCAAGTGTGGTTGTGCCTATAATCCTAGGAACTTGGGAGGCTGAGGCAAGAAGATCATTTGATGCAATTCTGTCAAGGCAGGGTTTGAACCCGCCACCCTCGGTATATGGGGCCGGCACCCCACTCTTGAGCCACAGGTGCCACCAAATCTTTTTTTTTTTTTTTTTTTTTTGAGACAGAGTCTCACTTTATCGCCCTCAGTAGACTGCCGTGGCGTCACATAAGGAAGATCATTTGAGCTGAGGAGTTTGAGATTGCTCTGAGCAACATAATAAGACTCTGTCTCAAAAATAAAATAAAATGCTTCTAAAGTATGAGATTTTAAAAGTGTCACTATATTAATAAAGTTCAACTGTAGAGACAAGTTTTGAAATAATGCAAAATCACCTTCCCTGATTAAAACCATTCATCAAGAATTTTTCTTTTTTTTTGAGACAGAGCCTCAAGCAGTCACCCTGGATAGAATGCCGTGGCACCACAGCTCACAGCAACCTCCAATTCCTGGGTTCAAGCGAGTCTCCTGCCTCTGCCTCCCAAGTAGCTGGGACTACAGGCACCTGCCACAACACCCGGCCATTTTTTGGTTGCAGCCACCATTGTTGACTGCCCAGGCTGGATTCGAATCCACCAGCTATGGTGTGTGTGGCTGGCACCTTAGTTGCTTGAGCTGCAGGTGCCGAGCCCTTCCTCAGTATTTCATGAAGCATGGGCTATGTGTCTACATGAGAACTTTAGAAAGTGGTTTTGGTGATAATTCACTGTTGTTATAAACTTAAACTTAAAATTCCATCATTTGAACATTTCCATAATTCTGCATGTTCAATAAGCAGTGGCACTAAATGCTTATGCCAAAAACCATGTTCGAAAAATCAGTAGATTTAGAATGGAAATTAATATGATAAAATGCTTCAGAGGCCAAACTGCCATGACACCACACTGTGAATTTAGAAGAAAATATTTCATGAAATAGAAAATAAAATACAGTAAAAATACACTAACATAGGGGTGGCACTGTGGCTCAGGGAGTAGGGCGCCAGCCCGTTGAGGTTCAAACCCGGCCCCGGCCAAACTGCAACAACAACAAAAAAAAATAGCCAGGCATTGTGGAGGACGCCTGTAGTCCCAGCTACTCAAGAGGCTGAGTCAAGAGAATCGCCTAAGCCCAAGAGCTGGAGGTTGCTGTGAGTTGTGACGTCACAGCACTGTACCGAGGGCGACAGTGTGAGACTCTGTGTCTAAAAAAAAATTTTTTTACAACCTCCACCTCTTAGTCTTGAGAGATTCTCTTGCCTCAGCCTCCCAGGTAGCTGGGACTACAGGCACCCGCCACAGCACCCAGCTAATTTTTGATGCAGTTCGGCCGGGGCCGGGTTTGAACCCGCCACCCTCAGTATATGGGGCCGGCGCCCTACTCACTGAGCCACAGGCGCTGCCCTAAAAAAAAAAATTTTTTTAAAAAAGAAACACACTAACATAATAGTTGATTTTAGTGCTCTGAAGGCACCGCCTCCCCTGTCTATATATTTATTCCTAATGGAAAATAGTCTCAAATAACCCAAATGTAAAGAAGATCAAAGATAGTCTCCACAGTTCTCCTTATTATGGTCGAAAGTATGCATCTAGGGGAATAACTGAATAAATGATGCTATATTCACTAGCAATAATGTAAAGACATTAAAAATCATGGTGATTAGGAAAAATGCTAAAAATTTTGCTATAAATTTTTTTTTCCCTGCCCTGGGTAGAATGCTGTGGCATCATAGCTCACAACCACCTCAAACTCTTGGGCTCAGCGATTCTCTTGCCTCAGGCTCCTAAGTAGCTGGTACTACAGGTGCTCACCACAATACCCGGATATTTTTTGTTGCAACTGTCATTGTTGTTTGGCTGGCCAGGGCTAAGTTCAAACCCATCAGCCTCGGTGTATGTGGCTGGTGCCCTAACCACTGTGCCAAGGGTGCCGAGCCATGCTATAAATTTTTCTTTCTTTTTTTTTTAGAGACAGAGTCTTACTTTGTTGCCCTCGGTAGAGTGCCATGGTGTCACAGCTCACAGCAACCTCCAGCTCTTGGGCTTAGGCAATTCTCTTGCCTCAGCCTACTGAGTAGCTGAGACTACCGGTGCCTGCCAAAACGCCTGGCTATTTTTGTGTTGCAATTTGGCCGGGGCTGCATTCAAACCCGCCATCCTTGGTATATGGGGCCAGCAGCCTACTCACTGAGCCGCAGGTGCCGCTCCATGCTATAAATTTGTTTTAAAAAGGTTATAAAAGGCTGGGTACAGTGGGCTTATGATTGTACTCCTAGCACTTGGAGAGGCCAAGGCAGGTGGATTGCTTGAGCTCAAGAGTTCAATACCAGACTAAGCAAGAGTGAGACCTAGTCTCTTAACAGCCAGGGCAGCGCCTGTGGCTCAAAGGACTAGGGTGCTGGCCCCATATGCTGGAGGTGGTGGGTTCAAACCCAGCCCAGGCAAAAAACTGCAAAAAAAAAAAAAAAAAAAAGAAAGAAAGTGATGGGTGGCACGTGGCTAATTGAGTAGGGCACCGGCCCCATATATCGAAGGTGGTGGGTTCAAACCCGGCCTTACCTAACTGCAAAACAGGAAAATAGCCGGGCGTTGTAGCACCTGTAGTCCCAGCTACTCGGGAGGCTGTGGCAAGAGAATCATCTAAGCCCAGGAGTTGGAGGTTGCTGTGAGCTGTGTAACGCCACGGCACTCTACCGAGGGTGATAAAATGAGACTCTGTCTCTAAAAAAAAAAAAAAAGAAAGAAAGAAACAGCTAGGCATGGCTTGGCACCTGTGGCTCAAGCGGCTAGGGCACCAGTCACATACACCTGAACAGGCGGGTTCAAATCCAGCCTGAGCCTGCCAAACAACAATGATGGCTGCAACCAAAAAATAGCCAGGCGTTGTGGCGGGCGCCTGTAGTCCCAGCTACTTGGGAGGTGGAGGCAGAAGAATTGTTTGAACCCAGGAGTCTGAGGTTGCTGTGAGCTGTGATGCCACAGCACTCTACCAAGGGCGATAGCTTGAGGCTCTGTCTCAAAAAAAAAAAAGAAAGAAATAGCCAGGCATTGTGGCAGGCACCTGTAGTCCCAGCTAATTGGGAGGCTGAGGCAAGAGGATTGCTTTCAAAAGTTTGAGGTTTCTGTGAGCTATGAGGACGCCATGGCACTTCTAGCCTGAGCAACAGAGTGAGACCCTGTCTCAAACAAATAAAAAAATTTATCTTCTTGCTCATTAGTATTCTTCAATCTTCAAATAGTTATAAATGCATACTTATTTTCTTTTTTTTTAAGAGACAGAGTCTTACTTTGTCTTCCTCAATAGAGTGCAATGGCATCACAGCTCACAGCAACCTCCAGCTCCTCTTGGGGTTAGATGATTCTCTTGCCTCAGCCTCCCAAGCAGCTAGGACCACAGGTGCCTGCCACAATGCCCGGTTATTTTTTTATTGCAATTTGGGCGGGGCTGGGTTTGAACCCACTACCCTAGGTATATGGGGCTGGTGCCGTACTCATTGAGCCACAGGCCCCACCCTGCATATTTATTTTCTGTGGTATTTTTGTGAGTACAGGTTGGAAACTAAAGCCCAGTGTTGTCAGGCCTCTGTGGGGAAGGTGGCCAGTGAATACCTTGGTGCCATCATAGGGCTCAGCTGTGCCAGAGGGCGTGCCCATTAGGGTGATGACATCACAGTCAATTGTTTTGTCTGGTGAGGGTGCAAAGGTGTCTGAGATCACTCCTAGGAAGTCAGACAATCCTTTCTTCATTTTCTCTGTTGCTCCTGAGGAGCCTTCGGTCTGCAGAGAGAACCAAGAGAGGAAGTAAGTGCTCCAGGAGCAGGCTGCAATCTGGGATATGATGGGTAAAACATCAGGGCAAAGGTGTATTTTGTGTGGGGACCAGGGAAGGGCCCACAATCCTTCATCCCATCTCTGTGGCTGGAGAAGAAAAAGGAGGTAGCCAGGGCCCTCCATTGGTGCCCCATGTGGAGATGCAGAAGGGGGCTCCAGTAGGCCTGTGTAGATCACACCAATGATCCTTGATTGATTGTTTTCTCAAAATTTGAAGGCCAGTCAGGCTGATTAAATATTACAGAAGAAGATCCAAGCATAGACATTTCAGCAGGGAAGAGGAACTATGGGTAGGGTAGTGGAAAAGGTACCAGCTTTGGAGTTAGACATGGATATGAATCCCAGTCCTACCACTTGTTTTTATAAGGCCTAAACACTTTCTGAGAGAGTTTTCTGATCTGTGAAATGTGGATAAAGTATACATCCTTCATCAGGTTACTGTGAAGATGAAAAGATAAGACCTGGAACAGTGCCTGGAACACAGGAAACATTTAATGAATAGCAGTACTGTAATATTAAAGTAATATTACAATTTCATTATCATTACTGCTCAGGAAATAGAGTACTTTATCAGGGAAATATGGGCAGGATGTGAACAGACAGGTTTGCCTTGCTTGAGACCTAGGACCTGTCAAAGGTCAAAGTAAGAACTTGAAAGAGGGAAGTGGAAAACCACGCTTCAGCCCTACTGGTCAGAATGCCTACCAGCATGTAGGGTTGAAGTGATGAGGGTGAGGGTCAGGGTCAGGCTCTAAAACCCTGTAGAAAACTATAATATTTACTCTTTAGTAAGCTGCCCAGGCATTTCATATCTAGACAGCTTACATTTATAAGCAGTTCAGTATCACTACTACTTATCATTCACATTTATCAATAGCTGTGGTTAGCAGGCAGGCAGTATTTTACAAGAGGATTCAACAAAATATGCTTGACTAAAAATATTCCAAAATGTGCCCAGGCCCAGTGGCTCAGGCCCGTAATCTCTAGCACTTTAGGAAACTAAACTGGGAAAATCCCTTGAGCAGAAGAGTTCCAGCCTGGACAACAGAGCAATATCCTCTCTCTAAAAAATAGAAAAAAAATCCAAAACTTGTTTTTCATAACCTGCTCTCTAATCACAAGGTAATTAATCCAGCTAGTGATCACAAAAAGAAACTGCAATCTGTTCCAACACTAAAGGAAAAACTGTAAAATAAACACTAGTACACTGTGTTTCACTGGAAACATCAGAGATTTACAGGGATATCTTTGCCATACAGTTTTCACTTTTCACACTGACTTTAGAATCTAACTCCTATTTCACCAGAGGATTCCACTCTACATCTTTTTTTTTGTAGAGACAGAGTCTCATTTTTTCGCCCTCGGTAGAGTGCAGTGGGGTCACACAGCTCACAGCAACCTCTAACTCCTGGCCTTAGGCGATTCCCTTGCTTCAGCCTCCCGAGTAGCTGGGATTACAGCCACCCGCCACAACGCCCAGCTATTTTTCTGTTGCGGGTTCGGCTGGGGCTGGGTTTGAATCCACCACTCTCGGTATACGGGTCTGGCTCCTTACTGACTAAGCCACAGGCGCCGCCCCACTCTACATCTTTTATTAATAAAAAGCAAGACCAGTAAGAATATAAATTGGTATATTTCTGGAGAGAAGTTTTGTAGTCTAAATACTATACTATATTATCTTTCCAATACTTTAAAGAAAATGTTATGGCAATAGGTAAAGATTTAACAAGCAGGATGTTCACTGCAGCTCTGGGTGATACTGGAAAAAAACTGAAAAAGGAAGCTAGGAAGTGGTTAAATCCACTTAATAAAATGCCATGCCATGCTATTTATCATGCTCTACAATGAGGTTACAATGATTATTAAGTCAGAAAGTAGGTTTTATATAAACCATGGTATTCAGTTGTTCCCAGTTTTGAAAAACAAAGTATACAAAACAAAGGGATATACCTTTGAAATATTAATAGCAGTTATCTCTGGGAGATGGAATTAAGGGTATTTCAAGGTCTGTCTCTTCCTTCTTTGCTTTTTTTTTTTTTTTTTTTATTGTTAAGGATTCATTGAGGGTACACAGAACCAGGCTTTGCTCTTTTTTTCTTTACTGACCTGTATTTTTCTAAATTATCAGCAAGGAATAGTTTTGCTAATGGAAAACATTCGCTAAAACACTACCGATGTGAGAAAGTTAATTATTAATTTAATATGTGAGGGCTGCCTGGAAAATATCCAGCCATGTATGTGCCTGGTTTTCTTTCTTTTTTCTTTTTTTTTTTTTTTTGAGACAGAGCCTCTAGCTGTCACCCTGGATAGAGTGCCATGGCATCACAGCTCACAGCAATCTCCAATTCCTGGGCTCAAGCGAGTCTCTTGCCTCTGCCTCCCGAGTAGCTGGGACCATAGGCGCCCGTCACAACGCCCGGCCATTTTTTTTTGGTTGCAGCCGGCATTGTTGTTTGACGGGCCTGGGCTGGACTCGAACCCGCCAGCTCAGGTGTATGTGGCTGGCGCCTTAGCCTGTTGAGCCACAGGCGCCGAGCCATGTGCCTGGTTTTCATATTACATGGCCGAATACTTTACAGATAGCCCTCATGTGCAGTTTGTTTGCTTGTCAGACTCATTTCTTTCAAAAGGAGAGGAATAATAATCCCCATATTTTTCCCCCATAGGGATACATAATCGCACAATGGTAGAAAGGTTGGGAACCCCCACCAGGATCCCAAGGCAGGTCAGGCTATAAGGGGCAGTATAGGAGGGTATGGGTACTCACAGCCAGCTTCTCCTTGACCACACTGGCCGTGGCTGCTATTGTGCAGGCTGTGTCATGCTGCACCACCTGGGTAAACTCTGTCAGGTCCCGCTTCATGAACTCCAAGGCTTCAGAGGACTATGGGAAGAGAGAAAGGGATGCCAGGGCTAACTGGCCCCACCACCCCTTATTCCTGTTCCCTCTGCTTCTTCTGTACCAAAAGACGCATGGAAATCTCAAGTGACGCAGGGAGTCTGGGCTCACAAACAATGCTCACTTGTCCCAATTCCCTGACCTGGGTTTACCTGCCAGCAGAGAGCACGGGGAGAACTCCTGCTACACTGAGCCTGGGGACTGCGTCTCAGCCCAGGCACTCGCAAGCTATATGTCAATCTCATCTAGTCCTCAGTTTTCTTCTATAAAATTAGGGAAGTAGCCTAGATCAGTGATTCTCAAACAGGGAAAGAAGGAGGCACATACAGTCTGAAAATAAAACAAACTTTGAGCAACTGTTTTGTTTTCAGAGTCTCACTCTGTCACCCTGGTTAGAGTGATGTGGTGTCATCACAGCTCACAGCAACCTCAAACTCTTGGGCTCAAATGATCCTCTTGCCTCAGCCTCCTAAGTAGCTGGGACTATAGGCACCCACAATGAGGCCCAGCTACTTTGGTTGTTTTTCTATTTTTTAGTAGATATGGGGTCTTACTCTTGCTTAGGCTGGTCTTAAACTCCTAAGCTTAAGCAATCCACTCACCTTCAGCTCCCAAAGTGCTAGGATTACAGGTGTGTGCTACTTACTGCACCTGGCCTTTGACGAACTGTTTTGATATGTTTCTTTTTCTTTTTCTTTTTTTTTTTTGAGACAGAGTCTCAAGCTGTCACCCTGGATAGAGTGCTACAGCATCACAGCTCACAGCAACCTCCAATTCCTGGGCTCAAGCAAGTCTCCTGCCTCCCAAGTAGTTGGGACTACAGGCACCCGCCACAACGCCCAGCCATTTTTTGGTTGCAGCCGTCATTGTTGTTTGGCGGGCCCGGCTGGATTCGAACCCGCCAGCTCAGGTGTACGTGGCTGGCGCCTTAGCCCGTTGAGCCACAGGCGCCAAGCCTGTTTTGATATGTTTCAAGTCACATTTGTTTCAAATTTCAAAAAGTAAAGTAAAGCGTTTCTATTTTTACTTTTTTGTTGTTTTTGTTCAGGGAAATTGAGTTGAAATATAAGGCAGTATGTGAAATTATTTGTCTTCAGGTTTCACAAAGTATGTTGAATTAGTAACAGCAATAGCTTTGAACGCTTTTAGGAGTAATTCTTTTTTTTTTTTGGCCAGGGCTGGGTTTGAACCCACCGCCTCTGGCGTATGGGGCCGGCACACTACTCCGTTGAGCCACAGGTGCCGCCCCATGGAGTAATTAACAATTTAATATCAGTAAAAGGGCTTATGAATTTTACATTCAACAAAGAGAGGAAGGGGTCAAGAGAAATACTAGATCAAAAAAAAAAAAGAAATACTAGATCAGATTCTCTCAGAGGCCTTCTTGGTTCCACCATTCCAGGGTTCTAGTCATCCGTAAAGCTCTGTGGGCAGAATTGATATCTGCTCCTGTCAGAGCAATCTGCTGCTCACCCTGAATGCAGACACAGCCCAAGACAGCAGGCCCTTCTAGGTCTTGCCCTGTCTTACTTCACACTCACCAAATCTAGAGTGCCTTCTTGGACTATCTCTCCAGAAAGTGGTCACCTCCTCCCACCTCTCTGTAAACCCTGTCATTTTTTTTTTTTTTTTTTGAGATAGAGCCTCAAGCTGTCACCCTGGATAGAGTGCTGTGGCATCACAGCTCACAGCAACCTCCAATTCCTGGGCTCAAGCGAGCCTCCTGCCTCCACCTCCCAAGTAGCTGGGACTCCAAGCGTCCAC
>CAUYRH010089221.1:0-23260 GCA_963574655.1 Perodicticus potto | reverse complement strand
GAATGTTATGACAGCTGGGCTCTAAAAAAAAAGTGGTATTTGCACTTTTAACTTTTGTCAAATTATGATTTAAAATTAACCAAGAAGATCATAGAAACATTTTATTTTTGTTTTTCCTGTCTGAAAGAATCTTTACCCATGGAAATAAGAGATGTTTATAAAATAAATCTAATTCCTTTGAAAATAAGAGTAGTTTTGATGGTTGTCATTTTAAAAAGTTTTTTAAAAGAGCAGGAATAGGCTCGGCGCCTGTGGCTCAAGCCGCTAAGGCGCCAGCCACATACACCTGAGCTGGCAGGTTTTAGTCCAGCCTGGGCCCGCCAAACAACAATGTCTGCTGCAACCAAAAAATGGTCAGGTGTTGTGTTGGGTGGCTGTAGTCCCAGCTACTTGGGAGGTGGAGGTAGGAGACTCGCTTGAGCTCAGGAATTGGAGGTTGCTGTGAGCTGTGAAGCCACGGCACTCTATCCAGGGTGACAGCCTGAGGCTCTGTCTCAAAAAAAAAAGAGCAGGAATAAGTTTTGCATTTCTAAATCATTTAGGAAATACATAACCTAAGTGTTTTGGGAGGCTGAAGGGGAGGATTGTTGAGGCCAGGACTTGGAAACCAGCCTGGGCAACATAGCAAGATCGCACTTCTAGAAAAAAATTAAAAAACTAGCTGGGTGTGGTGATGGATGCCTTTAGTCCCAGTTACTTGGGAGACTGAGGCAGAAGTTGCTTGAGCCTCGGAGTTTGAGGTTAAAGTGATCTATGATAGTGCCACTGCCCTCTAGACTGTGTGACACTGAGACCCTGTCACTAATAAAACAAAACCAATCATTAAAGTTTAATAATAATTATACAAATTTGTGATTGTAAAACCAATATATAGTTGAGAATTTATAAGCTAGGTCCATAAAAATAAAGTACAAATTACACATAATACTACCTCCCAGGTATGTTTCTTTCTAGTCATTTTGTTCTGTGGATATATGGCATGTGTGTGGGTTTTTTTTGAAATCAAGCAAGTGTAAAACAAAGTTTATTGAGGAAGAGAAAGATAGGTTTGCAGCACAGTAAGAAAGCTTACAAAGCAGGATACATTTGCCATAGACAGTGAATGTAACTCTGTTGCCAGGGCAAGTAGGCAAAGAGGGCATGCATTTTGTTTTTAAATATAGTCAAGATCATACTCCTCATGTGTTTTATTTGTTTTTCTTTTTCTTTTCTTTCTTTCTTTCTTTTTTTTTTTTTTTGAGAGAGAGTCTCACTTTGTTACCCTGTGTAGAGTGCTGTGGGGTCATAGCTCACAGCAACCTCTATCTTGGGCTCAAGTGATTCTCTTGCCTCGGCCTCCAGAGTAGCTGGGACTACAGGTGCCGGCCACAACACTCGGCTCCTTTTAGAGGTCTTGCTCTGGCTCAGGCTGGTGTTGAACCTGTGAGCTCAGGCAATCCACCCGCCTCAGCCTCCCAGAGTGCTAGGATTACAGACATGAGCCACTGCGCCAGCCCTTGCTTTTTCTCATTTAACATTGTATCATGAGCATTTTCCTATGTTCTTTCCAGAGTACAGTGGCAGAGTCATAGCTCACTGCAACCTCTAACTCCTGGATTTAAGTAATACACCCACCTCAGCCTCCCAAGTAGCTAGGACTACATGTGCTTGTCACCATACCTGGCTATGTTTTCTTTTCTTTTGTACATTTCTGGTCTCATACTGTTGGGCCTTACCTGATCCTCCCACCTCAGCCTTCTCAAGTGCTGGGATTACAGGTATGAGCCACTTGGCCTGGCTCATTTTTTTTATGTTCTTAAAAAGTCTAGAGAAACCATAATAGTTCCATAACATTCTTCTGTAATTCATTTAACTATTACCTTATTTCTGGTTATTTAGGATATAATTTTTTGTTATTGTGAAAATGTTGAAATGAACAAGAGGGTATACATTGGTCTGTTGTTTCTTTTTTTCCTATTAGTTGCCTGAAATTATTAATACTTATTGCCAAAATGCTTTTAGAAATGTATGGGAGTGCTTGTTTGGATGTATCCTTAACAACAAACTTGTGCATTTGAGAGAACACTCCTATTATCTTGGGGTCTGAAGCACTTTCTGAAAAGATTAGTAGGTAGGTCTATTTGTCTTTGTTATACCTAGCTAGCTATTTGGGGTTAGGTATCTGTTCGCTTTTATAGGGGAAGTCTAATCACAAGATTAATAGGTAGGTAGAATATTTACTTATCAGTCTTATCAAGAGCAAACTATCCTGAGTCAATATTTAAATTGTAAGGAGGTTACAGAAGGTTAAAGATTTCCATTAGAGGTTTTCCCCTAAACTAGAATGTAAACTAGATAAGCCTTTAGGAAAAGAATAGGGTTGAAATAAATTGCTTAGCAAATTGACCAAAAGAAGTACTCAGTCAACTCTGTGTGTGTGTATTAAGAAAGAGTGGGTGGAAGACCTACTGAATCAAACCTGCATTTTAACAAGATTCCCCAAGTGATTTGTATGCATATTAAAGTTTGAGAAGCACTGGTTTACCCTATACTATGCCCCATATTAAAAGTTCAATTGAGGTTTTGAAATCCTAAGGATTATTTTTGGATTGTTTTCGTTTACATGAGTTAACAATTAACATTTTCCACAAGAGGAGGGTGACTCTTGAATCAATGTCTCCACCACTTCAGATTGCTGTCCAGCTGCTTCTTGGCTTTGGGGCCTATTTAATCCAGAGAAACAACTGGCTAATTCTGCTTGTGGACATTTGGTTAAAGTCTCACCATGCCAAGTATATATAGCTCATTGTTTTATCAACTTTACTCATGGCTTGAACATATCAGATTTTAGTTTGTGGTGTCATTCTGGATAGGCATTTCCTAAATTAAAGAGAACAGTGCTAAAAATAGCATTTTCTTTCTTTTTTTCTCCTCAGACGTACTTTATCATCACTTAGATATAGCATTTTCTAAGGAAACTTAAAGTCTTTTGAAATAGTTGATGTTTAATGTGATTAGCAAGGAAACAGATTTGTATAAACTGGCATCCGTACAAATTTCATTTTGTGATAATCTGGTTTCTCTTCATATTATACAATCTTTCGCCTTTTACTAATTTAATTTTGTGAACATAATTCTGTTACAGGGCAGTGATAGATAAGAAAAGAAGTCTAACTTAGATTGTAGAACAGCACTGTCCAGTAGAAATATAATGCAAGACACATAAATTTTCTAGTAGCCACATTAAAAAGTAAACAGAGGCACCCATTGCTCCGTGGGTAGGGCACCAGCCATATACACTGAGGCTGGTGGTTTTGAACCTGGCCTGTACCAGCTAAAACAACAATGGCAACCGCAACAAAAAAATAGCCAAGTGTTGTGGACACCTGTAGTTCCAGCTACTTGGGAGGCTGAGGCAAGAAGATTGCTTAAGCCCAAGAGTTTGAGGTTGCTGTGAACTGCAGCGTCACGGCACTCTACCCAGGGCGACAGCTTGAGACGCTTGTCTCAAAAAAAAAAAAAGTAAAAAGAAACAGTTTAATCTTAATAATATATCTAATATAACATGGTATATCTAACATATCAATATAAAAATAGATATTTCATATTTTTATACTAAATCTTAAAAAATCTAGTATATGTATACTCCTCATGTTTTAATTTGTATATTAATTTTTTTTTTTTTTTTTTTGTGACAAAGTCTCACTCTTTTTCTCCAGCCTAGAGTGCCATGGCATTAGTCTTGCTTATAGGAACCTCAAATTCCTGGACCCAAGGGATCCCTCCTGCTGTAGCCTTCCCACTAACTGTGACTATGGGCACAAGGCCCAGCTATTTTTTTCTATTTTCAGTAGAGAGGGGGTCTTGCTTTTGGTCAAGGGACCCTCCTGTCTTGTCTCCCAAAATGGTAGGATTACAGGCGTGAGCTGCTATGCCAGACTGGATGTTAAATTTTCAACAGTTAAAAAAGTGAAATGTAGTCCAACCAAAACAATAAAATTGTGTTTAATGGGAAAATATTTATATTGCTTTACTTTTAAAATTTAAATGAATTGAAATAAAATAGTTTTTCTGTCTCATCAGCTACATTTCATTATCACCTGGTATTTGGTTGTGTGTATAATTTTAACTGATTTCAGACTTACAATTGATAAACATCCTATATGATAAGTAAATGGATGCCACAGCATGCTGTAGTCTAATAGTACAAGTATTTTTGTATAGAGAATAAAGAACAAAGAAAAGCTATTTGTGTCATAAAGCATTTACTCATTTACTGACCACCACCCCCCTCACCCCTCCCCCGGAATTAATTTAGGCGTCTTCCATTAGTGGTTTACAGTCAGTTTTTTAGTAGCTCTTTCACCGCACAAACTTGTAAAGTTAGAGCCAGGAGTTAGGATATCTTCCAGTTTTTCCCCTATAGCCTTAGATGTTTGATTTATAGCCTGCATCCTTTTCAGGAAAGTGAGGTAAATGTGGCAAATAGGATAGTCTGAGTGGTGCTAGTTTGGCCCAAAGGTTGTAAAATTTTCCGTGTAGCTGGGTTTCCAGGTACATGCTAAAATAGCAATGCCTGGGCCTCACCTTTCTTGATTCCAATTTATAAAGTTTAGAGTGAACCCCTGACAGTTCCATATTAAATAAATCACTTTAAGTGTTTCTGAAGTTCAAGAACTTTTGGGATCATCATATCCAGCAATTGACTCTCAAAGGCTGCGAACTGGCATTTAGCACGTCATGTTGCTGTTGCCACGTGTTCGATTTCCCCCAGGCTGAGGCTTGCCAGGAGGTTTTCTTTTTCTTCCCCTCCTGCAAATGGATTTTGCAGGCTGTTAAACCCCATCCTTGAAGATTTGCCCTGACAGCGTCCCACATGCCGTTGGAGACCTGAGCTGACAGAGGTATACCGTGGCCATGTGACGCTAAGCCAGTTGCCACAAGGGCGGCCATTTTTGAGGCGGGCACCCAACCCCAGGTCCTGGTGAGCCTCAGCGGGGCGGCGGGGGATGCTGGTACCGGGACTCAAGATGGCCACCACGCCCGCTAGCCAGCCTGCTAGCCAGCCCGCTAGCCAGCCTGCCAGCCCGCGGGCCGACGAACCTGCACGAGACGCGCGGGCTGCTCGCCGCGGTCCACTGCGCCCGGGAAGCTCTCCAGCCGTCCGCCCGGGGGCGGAGTGCCCGCCCTCCCTCAGGCGGCGGCCAATCAGCGCTCGGAGACGGCTGGCCCGGGGCGGCTCGCGCGCGGGGTGTGTGAGGACGCGCTCCCAGTTGCTGAGAGCCGGAGCAGCCGAGCGGTCGCCGTGTTACCTGCAGCTGCCGGAGCGGACGCAGAGCATCGGACGCGGGCGCTGTGGCTCGGGGCAGGAAGGTGAAGGCATGTCGTCCGTCAGGTAACGAGAAGCCGGCGGCTTACAGTGCCCCGCAGCCGGGCGTTAGCTTCCCTGCCGTCTCAGAGCTGTCGCCCCCTTCTCCTTCCTGGGTGGTCTGGAGCCTCCCTTTGCCATCGGTTCCCCTCGTGTTGGAGATTCTTTCTGCACTTCTCCTGTGGGCATTTCTGCTTTCCTCAGAAGTTTTTGGGTCTGTGGCACATGGCGGAGTCCTATTAGCTGCTGCTTCGTTGAGGTGTCCCTCGCCCAGATTCCGGGGTGAGGCTTTCTTGTGTGTGTAGTGTGGATTTCTCATGCAAAATGCCAACACCCTTCCCCCACCCCGGCGGTGACCCACGGCCCGGGGTAACGTGACGTGCACGATGTGTGTCCACGTCTGCATGTCATGCCTTCTCACAGAACTTCATTGTTGGCCATGATGAGCACAACTCCAAAGTTGACCCTTCTCTGTTGCAGGTGTATTGACTCCAAGTTTTGAAACTGTGTGCCCCTGAAATGTTTGCTTATGGCTGGAATTAGTACCCTGGTTCCCGAAAGTACCATATTGTTTACCTTCTTTTAGCTGAGAGTCACAGGTGAAGTGATTTTTGGGAGATTTAAGGAAAGCAATAAAACTGGAGATTTTTTTCCCCCCAGTTGCTCCTTCCAGAGTTTTGAGGCTTCCTTTTTTTGGTTGTTGTTAATGGCGACAGGATAATGGGCTTGTCCACTTTCTGCCAGTAGCTTGCACTGAATGTTTAACTTATGATAATTTAACTATTTATAAAAAGAGATATTGCCATATTTAGCCAGTGTTCTGACCTGCCTCTTTTAAAGTAGACCTTGGACTATATTGTCCTAGAGAAAGCAAAGCCCTGGCACAAATATGAAGAGAAATAAAATAAATTACTTTTTGGTTTATGAGCTTTCCAGGGCTCTATGTCCTGATGATTTAAGGCTTCTAAATAGTAATTTTGATTACACTGTATTTAAGAGATAGCTTTATTTTATTTGTTTATTTTTTTTGAGACAGAGTCTCAAGCTGTCGCCCTGGGTAGAGTGCAATGGCTTCATAGCTCACAGCAAACTCAAACTCAGTCTTGGGCTTAAGTGATTCTCTTGCCTCAGCCTCCCAAGTAGCTGGAACTACAGGAGCCTGCCACAACGCCTGACTATTTTTTTGTTGTTGCAGTTGTCGTTGTTTTAGCTGGCCCAGGCGGGTTTGAACCCGCCAGCCCTGGGGTATGTGGCTTGCATACCCACTGAGCTAGGGTGCTGCTTAGAGATAGCTTTAGAATTAACCCTCAGGTAAGATGAGATTAAGATATAATCGTGCTGAACTTGGGACATTCCCTCTCTTAAACTGCATAATTCTGTATTAGCAGAACAAGAGTACTCATCTCATTATGCAAAAGAAGAAATTCAGGTGGTAAAACATGGAGGCCTCATGGTTAAGTTTCACAGCAAATTATTTGAGGGCATATGAATCTCTCTTAAGGCTCACAGTATTTTAGGATGAATTAGAATCATGCTGTTATACCAAGAGTTAATTCCTCTTCTCCCCACTCCTACTTCTGTTTCCATTATTACAGAATGCTGTAGGTCAAATACATTCTATGTTAACAATCAGTTCTTATGTGGATTTAATTTTAATTGACCATCATCTTCTTGGCTACTCCTCATTGCAGAAACAGCCAAATCCAAAAGCTGCTGCTGTTTGTTCAGCAAGTGACAGCAGGATGTGTCTTATTGTAGGAAGTGAATGTTTGTTTTTTGTTTTTTTGCAGTTTTTGGCCGGGGCTGGGTTTGAGCCCACCACCTCCGGCATATGGGGCCTGCACCCTATTCCTTTGAGCCAAAGGCACTGCCATGTGAATGGTTGTTTTTAAAAGACTGATTTAAAGGTTGACATCAGGTTGATTTAACATTTTGAAAGGACAGATAAATGATAGTAAATTTATTTATGCTTGTTTCTTCAGATGTTAGTCTACATTTTTGCACAGTCTTGACCTATACTGATGTGGCTTGAAAAAGCTCTTTTAGAGGTTACCTAAGCTAGCGGCTATATTTTATACCCAAGGAAACTGAGACAAAGAAAAGTTGAGTTCCTTGAGCAAAATTAGTGGCAAAGTTAAGAATTGAATGAAGATTTCCGGATCTAGTGCTTTGCATGGTGCCTTTATAGAAACAGTATACTAAAATTTTCTGAAAAAGCAGCAGCTTTTTTGTAAAATTATAAAGTATGAGAGACAACCATAGTAACTCTTTTGCTTTCTTCTAGTCCTGCAAGGAAAGTTAGGTTCAAAAGTGGGGGGGAGACCACTGAAGGTGAAGTGACTCTAGAACGTGTATGGTGACAGTTTTGAATGAGTTGGTAGTTCTGTAGATACCACCAGTCCCCCTCAAGTTGGAGGACTGCGTTTAATGCAGTTATGTCATATCTTTTTTTTTTTTTTTGTAGAGACAGAGTCTCACTTTATCGCTCTGGGTAGAGTGCCGTGGCGTCACACTGCTCACAGCAACCTCCAGCTCTTGGGCTTAGGCGATTCTCTTGCCTCAGCCTCCCTAGTAGCTGGGACTACAGGCGCCCACCACAAGGCCCGGCTATTTTTTTTTGTTTTGCAGTTCAGCTGAGGCCAGGCTCGAACCCGCCACCTTCGGTATATGGGGTCGGCGCCCTACTCGCAGAGCCACAGGAACTGCCCATATGTCATATCTTTAGTTTTCACAATTATGATGTTAGGTTTGTTCCCATTTTATGCTCAGTCTAATAGTAGGCCAAAGATAGATATTATTGACCCCCCTTTGCTGGTGAGGAGAGTGATTGCAGGATATCCAAATCTGAGGGCATATCTAATGTTCTTGTTTTTTTTTTTTGAGACAGAGCTTCAAGCTGTCACCCTGGATAGAGTGCTGTGGCATCACAGCTCACAGCAACCTCCAATTCCTGGGCTCAAGTGAGTCTCTTGCCTCTGCCTCCTGAGTAGCTGGGACTACAGGCGCCTGCCACAACACCCGGCCATTTTTTGGTTCCAGCTGTCATTGTTTGGCGGGCCCGGGCTGGATTCGAACCCGCCAGCTCAGGTGTACATGGCTGGTGCCTTAGCCCGTTGAGCCAGTGGTGCTGAGCCCATTGTTCTTGTTTTTATACCAAACTTAAAATAATTGTTGCTATGTTTATTAATATGTGACTCTTTACAATGACTAAGAAAGAATATGGGATTAAAAATCAATGAGGAGCAGTGGTCAGCATACCGGGGTTTATCTGAAGCCTTTTTATGATCTTTTATGATCTTCTGTTTCCCTTTTCTGCTATGGACATTTGAGTCTGTATTGGTGATGCTCATTTATATCCTGCAGTGTTCTTAGATAAGTGTTAAAGTGCTTTTATGTTAGAAAGTATTTTATAAATGGAGCATACTCTTATTAATAGCTCTCTGAGCCCTCTAAAGAATAGTGCCATCTGAAAAGAAATGTTTAAATCTTAAAATTTTGGGCAGGTAACAAATTTACCTATCTAATTATCTCATTTGCTAGTTGAAAAAACTGAAGCCCCGAAATACTGTGACTTGTTCAGGTTCATATAAATAAGTCACAGATCTTGAACTAGAACCCACATCTCTAGGTTATCTCATTCAGTGCCCTGTCTAGTGTAGCATTCTATGTTTTCTTTTCTATCTTCTTTTGTTTTTGAGACAGAATCTGTTACCATAGGCTAAAGTGCCCTGGTGTCAGCCTAGCTCAGACAAGCCTCAAATTCCTGTGTTCAATTCATCCTCCTGCCTCAACCTCCCGACTAGCTGGGACTACAGGTGCCCACCCAGCTAGTTTTTCTATTTTATTTATTATTTTTTGAAACAGAGTCTCACTTTATCACCCTGGGTAGAGTGCTGTGGTGTCATAGCTCACAGAAACCTCAAACTATTTTTTTTGTAGACACAGAGTCTCACTTTATTGCCCTTGGTAGAGTGCCGTGGCATCACACAGCTCACAGCAACCTCCAACTCCTGGGCTTAAGCGATTCTCTTGCCTCAGCCTCTGGCGCCTGCCACAATGCCCGGCTATTTTTTTTTTTCTTTTGGTTTTACAGTTTGGCCAGGGCCGGGTTTGAACCCGCCACACTCAGTATATGGGGCTGGTGCCCTACTCGCTGAGCCACAGGCACCACCCTGAAACCTCAAACTCTTGGGTTCAAGTGATCCTCTTGCCTTAGTCTCCCAAGTAACTGGGACTACAAGTGCCTGCCACAATGCCTGGCTACTTTTTAGAGACAGGGTCTTGCTCTTGCGCATACTGGTGTCAAACTCGTGAGTTCAAGCAATCCACTTGCCTTGGCCTCCCAGAGTGCTAGGATTACAGGCATGAGCCATGTTGCCTCACCCACATTCTATTAAGAATTTCTAAGTAGGGAAAAGGGAGGACAGCTGGAAGGATCTCACCTAATGTGCACAATGTGAGGGTGAGGGGCTAAACTACAACTTGAACTTTACCTTAGAATTGAAAACAATGTAACCTAAACATTTGTACCCACATATTAATTTGAAATTAAAAAAGAAAGAATTTCTAATGATTTTAAATGAAAGTTGTATTTTTTAAAATTTAGTATCTTTGGATCTTTAACTTAAGATAGTCTTTCATCATTTGTGTTCTACTCCTACTACATCATTACTGATGAAGACTCCAAATTTATAGCTTCCTAAACCAATTTTCCTTGGACAACAACTTTTATCCTTTATTTTTGTGTCAACTTCCAACTGGTCTTCATTTGGTAAATAGCATATTTGGTAAACTGATGCTTTTGTCATTTTGAATTGGCCTAATAAGAAAGTTGAAGCCGGAGACGCAGGACAATGTAGAATATCAGGACTGAAAGAGGATCTTAGAGGGCATTTTACTGTTTTTCTTTTTGTATTCTAGTCCTAGTGTCCAAAGTGAAGTGGTATGTCCTACTTAGACAGTAGTAGAGCCTAAGATAGAATTTAGATCTTCTGACTCCTACTTTATGCATTTTTCACTAAGCCAACACTATTTCAAAATTCCCCTCTGAATATCGCCTTGTTTTCCTAACAATGTCTAGTCTGGTTTTGGGCATTTCTTAGAGCTTGAGTTTGTACCAGGGAAGACTGGGAAAGGAAGTTGGGGAGACAGAAAGTTTACTATGGAGATAAGGAGCCCTCTTCTTTGGCTTGCCCAGATAGGTCAGATGTGGTCTAAGACTATTCTAGGACTCTGGACATGACTGTGCTCTACATGATGATTCTGGAACCACTTCTGTGGGTTAGGCCTACATTGGAAAACTTATGTGGGTTGTGGGTGGGGTCCTGGAATATTTTTCTTCTAACACTCAAGACTCTGAGTTACGTCCAATGGAATCTGCCAAACCACTTAGATAGAGAACATTCATATGGAGACTAAAGTCTGGCTAAGATTAAAACTGTCTTTATTGAGTTATTTCCTTTAGATCCTTTAAATAGAGTTTTCAGACTCATTTTGACCTGTGTTTCTAAGTAAGAATTGTAATTCAAATTACTACACAAACTGTTTTATTGTATGTGATTTCTTAGGCAAATAAGGTTTTAAAACAAAATGAAATTGTTTCATTTATGAAATATTTCGAAGAACTAAAACAGTAATCTTTCTCTTATGTGCAATGTTGTCAGCCGTTAATGCTCATATTTATAAATAGGTCATCTTTGTTTGGAAAAGCATACAAGGATTTCTAAGTCCCAATCTTTCCAGCCACAGTATTGTTACATTAAAGCAGAACTGTTAAAGATAAAACCTGAACCAAATGATGACCATTTAAATGTTAACCGTTCTCTGCAATATTGGTTAATGGTCATGTCTCTTTATCTCTTCATACTTGCTTGGCTTTAAGTTATTAAAAAAATACTTTAGGCATGGCGCCTGTGGCTCAACGGGCTAAGGCGCCAGCCACGTACACCTGAGCTGGTGGGTTCGAATCCGGCCCCACCCCGCCAAACAACAATGATGGCTGCAACCAAAAAATGGCCCAGCGTTGTGGCGGGTGCCTGTAGTCCCAGCTACTTGGGAGGCGGAGGCAGGACACTCGCTTGAGCCCAGGAATTGGAGGTTGCTGTGAGCTGTGATGCCACAGCACTCTATTCAGGGTGACAGCTTGAGACTCTGTCTCAAAAAAAAAAACTTTAAAATTATTTTAAAAGTACTGTAATAAAACACAAGCATAGCCAGGCACAGTGGCTTATACCAGTAATCCCAGCACTATAGGAGTATTAGGTTGGCAGATCACTTGAGCTCTGTTCAGGAACAGCTAGAGCAAGAGCAAGACCCCTATCCCTAAAAAAAGAAAAAAAAAGGAAAAAAATTATCTGGTTCTTCTGGCAGATGCCTGTAGTTCCAGGTAGTTGGGAGGCCGAGGCAGGAGGATTGCTTGAGCCCAGGAGTTCGAGGTTGCTGTGAGCTGGTTTGACACCTGGGCACTGTAGCCTGAGTAACACTATCTCAGAAAAAACATATAATCGTAGATTTTAATTTTTTAACTCTTCTCCCCACTTTTCCCTGACACAAACCCAAGCTGTAATTTTTTACATGGCTTATGAATAGGATGACCATATGTCCCAGTTTGCCTTGGAGAATCCTGTATCATGCCTGTCATTCTGACATAAAGTCCCACTTGGATAATAAATTATCTTTTTTTAAAATTTATTTTTTATTTTTTTTTCTTTTGGATACTATTAAGGCTGTGTTGAAATAATTATCTTACACATTATAATACTTTGTTGTGGTAGATTTTGGTTGTTGCAAGTTATTTGAGATAGGACCATAAGACAGTGAAATAATTAGTCTGTTTTGACTAGATTTTGATATTTTTAGTTAGCTAGGCATTTTTATTGTGTTAACAGAGTTCTGAACATCTAAATATAGTAATATATTGAGCAAGAAAGCTCACAATTTGAAGTTAGGAATCCTTTATTTGTTGTCTTGACCTTTGGCCAGTTTTAACCTTACTGAACCTCGTGCTTCCTTATCTGTCAAACAGTTTATAGCAATAGCTATACTACATAGTTATTTTGAGGATTTCAAAGAGATAACATCAAAAAAAGCATTTTTAACAAAAACCTGAATATCAGTTAGTCATTATATCACACATGTGTTCATGAAAATTGAATTTAAAATGAATAATTTTATCTATATTAGGGGAACTTGCTGTTTAAATAGAGTATTGACAACTTTTAGAAGTGTTTCAGAGTAAAGCGAAGGAGGGAGATTATAGTAGTTGGAAATACATGCTGGGTTGAGGCTTTTGCTGGGAGAGTTTGACATTTTTAACATATTTGTGTGCTGAAAAGAATGATCCAATAGAAAGCAAAAAAATAGACGATTCTTGACAGAGGCCTGTTTCTGGATCTAGAATGGAAGGATAGGCCTTATGTAGCCAAGGGACACAAATAGTTCCCTAGTCCGTTCACTTTTTTTTTTTTAATGAGGACAGTATAATTTAAATGTAAAATCATGGCTTCTAAACTTGCTGAATTTTGACAGTCTGTATATTTGTGTAAAGGACATGCAGTTTGAGATAGCAATCCTCTTTATGTCCCCGGTATGCTTCTTTTCAGTTAATGGCATTTGCCTCCCCACCCAGACAATCACTTTCTGACTTCTATTATAATAGATACTATTCTATTTCACCTATTCTAGAACTTGATATAAATGGAATCATATTGTAAGGACTATTTACATCTGATTACTTTCATATTATGTTTGTTTAATAATTACGTATTATGTACTTTTGTATTATTATGTTCAACTTAATAATTTTGAGAGTTGCCCATTTTGTAGTAGTTTGCCTATTTTATTTTATTTTTTGAGACAGAGTCTCACTATGTTGCCCTCAGTAGATGCCCTGGGGTCACAGCTCACAGCAACCTCAAACTCTTGGGCTTAAGCGATTCTCTTGTGTCATCCTCCCAAATAGCTGGTACTACAGGTGCCCGCCACAATGCCTATTTTTTTTTTTTGCAGTTGTCGTTGTTTAGGTGACCCGGTGCAAGTTTGAACCCGATAACCTGGGTGTCTGTGGCTGGCGCTCTACTAAGTGAGCTACAGGCGCTGCCTAGTTTGCCTCTTTTATTGCCAAATAATATTCCATTGTATATATATATCAATAAGTCTCCTGTTCATGGACTTTGGTTGTTTCCAGTTTTTGGTTACTATGACTAAAGCTTCTATGAACAGTCTTTTATTTATGATTATGTGGATGTGGGTAAATACCTACTAGTGAAATTGCTATGTGCTCGGGTTAGATATATGTTTAACTTCAGAAATCACTAAACTTTTTCAAAATGGAAAACTTAGTACATGTTATGTTCCTATCAGTGGTTTTATGAGTTTAGTTACCTACATTCTTGCAATGTTGGGCATTTTAAATTTTATTTTAGGCATTTTAGGGGGATATATAGTTGTATTTCATGGTTGTTTGCCTTTTTTTGATGGCTAATGATGATGTGATTATTGGTCATTTGCTTTTATCTTTTCTTAATGTCTTTTTTTTTGTAGAGACAGAGTCTCACTTTATCACCCTTGGTAGAGTGCTGTGGTGTCACATAGCTCATAGCAATCTTCAACTCCCAGGCTTAGGCGATTCTCTTGCCTCAGCCTACCGAGTAGCTGGGACTACAGGCACCAGCCACAACGCCTGGCTATTTTTTTTTTTTGTTGCAGTCTGGCCCGGGCCAGGCTCGAACCTCCCACCCTCGGTATATGGGGCTGGCGCCCTACCCACTGAGCCACAGGTGCTGCCCCTCTTAATGTCTTTTGACAGCAGAACTTTTTTTCTTTTCCTTGCTCTGTCTTCTGGGCTAGAGTGCAGTGGTATCATCATAGCTCACTATGCCTCCCAAGTAGCTGGGTCTATAGGCACTTGACAACTTATCATACCCAGCTCATTTTCCTATTTTTAGTAGAGAAGGGGTCTTGCTCTTGCTCAGGCTGGTATGCAACTCCTGAGCTCAAGCTTTTCTCCTGCCTTGGCCTCCCAAAATGCTGGGATTATAGTCATGAGCCACTGTGCTCAGCCCAGAGTAGAACTGTTAAATTTTGCACAAATTAAATTTGTTTATGTGGTTTATTTGATTTTATTTTTATTTTTTGAGACAGAGTCTTACTGTCTCTCAGAGACTTACCAAGTAAGTCTCTACCTTACTCAGTAGAGTGCTGTGGCATCACAGGTCACAGCAACCTCTAACCTTGGGCTCAAGCGATTCTCTTGCCTCAGCCTCCCAAGTAGCTGGAACTACAGGTGCCAGCTGCAATGCCTGGCTATTTTTCTGTTGTTGTTGCAGTTGTCATTGTTATTTAGCTGGCCCGGGCTGGGTTCGAACCAGCCTCGGTGGATGTGGCTAACACCATAACCACTGTGCTACTGGTGTCGAGCTGGTTTATTTTATTTTCGAGTATTACTTTTTTTTTCTTTTTTGCAACAGAGTCTCATTATGTTGCCCTCGGTAGAGTGCTGCGGAGTCACAGCTCACAGCAGCTTCAAACTCTTGGGCTTAAGTGATTCTCTTGCCTCTTCCTCCTAAGTAGCTGGGACTACAGGCGCCTGCCACAACGACCAGCTAGTTTTTGTTATTGTCATGGTTGTTTAGTAGGCCCTGGCCTGGTTCGAACCCACCAGCTGTGGTCTACGTGGCCAGCGCCCTAACCATTGACCTATAGGTGCTGAGCGTGGAGTATTACTTCTTGTGTTCCGTGAAATTTTTTCTTACCCCTGTGCTAGCCTTGTGAATAGGGTCTCTCATGCTTTCTTCTAGAAGCTTTATAGTTTATCTTTGTTTTTTTGAGACAGCCTTTGGCTTTGTTGTGCAGGCTGGACTGCAATGACACAATCATAGCTCACTGCATCCTGAATTCCTGGCCTCGTGATCCTCTTGCCTCAGCCTCCCAAAGTGCTGGGATTATAGGTGTGAGTCACCATGCCTGGCCAGGTTTAATTTCTTTTTCTTTTTTAAATTTTATTTTATTTCTGATTTCTGGCCTGTGGGTTCAATTTTTTTCTTTTTTTGCAGTTTTGGCAGGGGTCGAGCTTGAACCTGCCACCCTCAGTATATGGGGCCGTGCCCTAGTCCTTGGGCCACAGGCGCCACCTCACCAGGTTTAGTTTCTTTAACTGATGTATGGTTATTCAGATTTTTCATTTTTCTTGTGTAGGTTTTGAGAAGATTCATCTTTAAAGGAATTTATTCTAAACTGTTGAGTTGTTAATTGCTCCTAAAATTTCCTTAATATTCTGCTATTGCCTATTGGAACTGCTTTATGTCTCCCTTTCTGTTTCTGATATTGACATTCTTTTTAATTTTGGATCAGTTTTGCTAGGGGTATAATAATTACATTAATTTTTTTTGCGGGTTTTGGCCAGGGCTGGATTTAAACATGTCACCTCCGGCATGTAGGGCCAGCGCCTTACCCCTTTAAGCCACAGGTGCTGCCCACTATATTAATGTTTTTTTTTTTTTTTTTTTTTTGAGACAGGGCCTCAAGCTGTCCCCCTGGGTAGAGTGCTATGGCATCACTGCTCACAGCAACCTCTGATTCCTGGGGTCAAGCGAGTCTCTTGCCTCCGCCTCTCAAGTAGCTGGGACTACAGGTGCCCACCACAACGCCCGGCAATTTTTTTTTTGGTTGCAGCCGTCATTGTTGTTTGGTGGGCCCAGGCTGGATTTGAACCTGCCAGCTCAGGTGTATGTGGCTGGCGCCAGGCGCCAATCCTATATTAATGTTTTTAAAAACCCAAATTTTGGTTTTGTCAAATGCCTGCTTTGGTAATATGTTTTCTGTTTCATTATTTCTAGTCTCTTTATTTCCTTATTCTACTCTTTTGGATTTAATTTGATCTCCTTTTTTGAGCTTTTTTGAGTCAGAAGTTTAGATTATTGATTTTAAACCTGTCTTGTTTTCACATGTGTGTTTTCTATATAAAATATTCTCCCTACTTTTTGAGCTGCATTATACAAGTTTGATATGTGGTATTTACTTACTATTTCCATTGTGATTTCTCTGGTCCACAGGTTATTTAGAAGTTTATTGTTTAAGTTCTTAATATTTTAGCTTTTAAAAAATTATTTTCAATTTAACTCCATGGTGTTCAGAAAACGTACTTTTTTTATCTTTGAGACAGAGTCTTAAGCTGTCACCCTGGGTGGAGTGCCGTGCCTTCATAGTTCACAGCAACTTCAGATTCTTGGGCTCAAGCAGTTCTCTAGCCTTAGCCTCCCAAGTATCTGGGATTACAGGCGCCCACCACAGCGTCTGGCGTCTATTTTTTTGTTGCAGTTGTCATTGTTGTTTTAGCTGGCTCGGGCCGGATTCGAGCCCACCAGCCTCTGTGTACGTGTGACTGGCGCCCTACCCGCTGACCTATGGGTGCTGCCCTGAAAATACACTTTTTTTTTTGGAGACAGAGTCTCACTCTTGTTGCTCAGGTAAGAGTGCTCTGGCATCATTCTAGCTCACTGCAACCTCAAACTCATGGATTCAAGCAATCTTTCTGTCTCAGTCTCCTGAGTAGCTGGGACTACAGGCACCCACCAGCACGCCAGGCTAATGTTTTCTATTTTTAGTAGAGATGGGATTTCGTTCTTGCTCAGGCTGGTCTTAAACTCCTGAGCTCAATAGATGTTCCCACCTCAGCCTTCTGGAGTGGTAGGATCACAAGCATGAGCCACCATGCCCTGCTCAGAGAATGTATTTTTTACATATTGTAAACAGATATACCTGTGTTATAATCACGTATACTAGAGGATATATTGTTTATTACTTCAGTCCCTTTATATCTATCCATGGTGATTAGTTTTATGGCCTAGCCTAGGGTCTGTTTTGATAAATGTTAGTTACATGTGCTATAGAAGTCTTTACTTCCACTCAGTAATATTTTGAGGATCTCAGTGTGGATACTTTGTATATCTTTAGTTAAATACAGCATATACCGTAGTGTTGAGTTTAGTGTTCTCTAAATTACCAATAGGTTAAATTGTTTTATTTGTTACTTATTGCATTGAGATGTAAGTCACTTACTGTAAAGTCCATTGCGTTTTGGATATTTACAAGGTTGTACAACCATCACCACTGTCTATTCCAGGACATATTCATTACCCCAAAATTAAACTTCATACCACTTAGCGGTTACTCACTGTCTCTCCCAAACCTCCAGCCTCTGGCATCTACTACTCTACTTTGTTTATAAATTTGCCTATTCTGGACATTTCATGAGTGGAACCATACATTCTTGGCCTTTGTGGCTAGCTTTTTATTTTTATTTGTTTTACTGAGTATAATGTTTTCAAAGTCCATCCATGTTGTAGCATGTATTGGTATATTATTATTATTATTACCATCATTATTTTTTGAGACAGCGCCTCAAGCTGTTGCCCTGGGTAGCGTGCCTTGGCATCACAGCTCACAGCAACCTCCAACTCCTGGGCTCAAGTGATTCTCCTGCCTTCGCCTCCCAAGTAGCTGGGACTACAGGCGCCTGCCACAAAGCCCAGCTATTTTTTGGTTGCAGCCATCATTATTGTTTGGCGGGCCCGGGTTGGATTTGAACCTCCCAGCTCAGGTGTATGTGGCTGGCGCCTTAGCCTCTTGAGCCACAGGCACCGAGTCATTGGTATATTATTTTAAGGGCTGAATGTTTCATTGTATAGATACACCACATTTTGTTCATCTGTTTATCAGTTGCTATTTGGATTATTTTCTTTTGTATTTATTTTTATTTTTAAAGTTTTTTTTTTAATTTATTTTTTTTTGAGACAGAGTCTCACTGTGTCGCCCTGGGTAGAGTGTGGTGGTGTCACAGATCACAGCCACCTCAGACTCTTGCTTAAGTGATTCTCTTGCCTTGGCTTCCTAAGTAGCTTGGACTACAGGCGCCCGGCACAATCCCCGGCAGTTTTTTTGCTGCAGTTGTCATTGTTATTTAGCAGGCCCGGGCTGGGTTTGAATCCGCTTGCCTTGGTGTATGTGACCCAAGCCCTAACCACTGCACTGAGCTACAGGCGCTGAGCCTATTTGGATTATTTTCACTTTTGGCTATTATGAGTAATAGTGTTATAAACATTTATGTGCAAGTTTTTGTGTTGTCATGTGTTTTCATTTCTCCTAGGAGTGCAATTGCTGGGTCACATGGTAATTTTCTGTTTACTCAATTTTTGAGGAACTGCCAAACTCTTTTCCAAAGTGGCCAATTCATGTTACATTCCCAACAGCAATGTATGAAGATTCCAATTTCTTGACATTCTTGTCGATACTAGTTATTGTTTCCCAGTCTTTGCTGAGGGGCTCTGAGGTGTACTTGTTGGAACACATCTTCAGCACCATTACCAGGCTTCCAGCTCTGCGGTAGCCTTCACTTCCTGCTTGTGCAGCGCTTCCTGTTCAGTCAGAGGTGATTGCCTAGGACCTTCTCAGATTCTTCTGAGCATGCTCACAGCCTTGAACACCTGCGTGTGGCCTTCTAGAGACTTAGGAATTTCTGAACTTCTCAGAACTCTGTGGACATCTCATTCTCCTGTTTTTCCTTTTGTGTTTTTTGGTTAGCTGAGTTAGCTTATTTTGTGCCCTGATGCTTTAGGTAGCTGGAATGTTAAACAACTGTAGCTGATTGTTTTTGACAAATAAATGCCCTTGGGGAAAAGGCTGCTAGCTCTCTGCAAACACTGAATCAGGTCAAATAAGGGGAGGCCGGGGGAGTGCAGTTTTTCAGGGAACTTCCAGTCAGCTCAAATAATAGCAGTTCTCTGAAAATTGGTCTTTGAAAGAGTTCCAGCCTTATTCTGACCCCTCCAGTGGCTGCGAGGCTCCTGGATTACCCTGTATTTGAGGGCTGTTGCTTTTCAAGGCTATCACAGAGTTGGGGAGGGAGCATGGGATTAGGAATGGAAGGTAAAATGCCACAAAGCTTACTGTTCTTACTGAGATTCAGCCATCTCTTTTGAAAAAATCCTTCTCTGATTGTTGCAAGTCTTTGGTTAATATTCAGAGTTCTGAAAAAGCTGATTTTGAAATTTTTTGCCAGTGTTCTTGTTACTTTTATAGAAGAGGATTTTTGGAGGTTCTTCACCATTCCCAACAATGTTACCCTAATTGTTTCTTCAGCTTTTTTTAAAAAAATCTGTTTCTGTATTCTTTCTCCCTTTTGAAATACTTTAAGACTGACAAGAAGTTGCAAAAATAGTAGAATTCCAGAGTACTAGTCACTAAACTTCCCCTAGTGATATATCTTCCATGACCATAGTATATTACCAAAATTAGAAAATTAATTTTGGTAAAATGCCATTAATTTGACTATGGAGCTTGTTAGAATTTCACCAGTTTCTTTTTTTTTTTTTTTTTTTTTTTTGAGACAGAACCTCAAGCTGTCACCCTGGATAGAGTGCTATGGCATTACAGCTCACAGCAACCTCCAATTCCTGGGCTCAAGCGAGTCTCCTGCCTCCGCCTCCCAAGTAGCTGGGACTGCAGGCGCCCGTCACAACACCTGGCCATTTTTTGGTTGCAGCCATCATTGTTGTTTGGCGGGCCCAGGCTGGATTCGAACCCGCCACCTCAGGTGTATGTGGCTGGCGCCATAGCCCGCTGAGCCACAGGCGCTGAGCCTCACTAGTTTCTTAATATACTCTTTTTATTGAGGAGGTGTTGGTGTATAGTTTTATAAAATTTATCATGCCTGAATTCATGTAACTATTGTCAGGGTATCAAATCATTTTATGACTGCAAAGAAATTCCTTTTTATCTCTTTATGGTCCTGCCCTTCCCTAAACCTCAACCGCTGGCAACTTACTGGTCTGTTCTCCATCACTGTACTTTTGTGACTTTAGGTGAGTGTATGTAACCCAGAGCTTTTTTTACTTGGCACAGTGCCTTTGATAGCCATCCAAGTTATAGTTAATTCCTTTGTATTGCTGAGTAGTAGTCCACTTATGGATATATCATAGTTTATCTATGCATCTGTGGAGGGTGTTAGGGTTGTTTCTTGTCTTTTAATGTTATAAATAAATCTGTTATGAACATTTTTGTCCAGGTTTCTGCATGAAGTTAAGATTTTATTTCTCTGGATTAAATAACCAGTGGTGTGATTCCTTCCTTATTTTCCTGTTTGCCCATTTTACCAATTCCTGATAAAAAAGGACTGTTAAAATTGACTAAGCTTATGCATTTATCTATTTCCTTTGATTATTATACAATATTCATTATTAACTTATCACAACCTATTTTGAATTTGTGTTATATAACTTTATTTTTCATATAAGAACTTTTAAAATCTAACTTTACTCTAGAATCAACCATGATCCATTATGAGAGCCTGAGAGAAGCAGCAGTATGTTCACAGGTCAGAACCTCGAATCACAAAATCACTCAATAAACATGACAGATAAATATCTAAAATACTCATTGTGAAGACTACAAGTCGTTTAGAGTTTGTCAAGGTTAGGACTCATGGATGGGCTTTTCCAGGACTTGCCACGTGCCCTCTAATAATTTTGCTGGTCTCGAACCCTCCGAGCTCAGGAAATCCACCTGCCTCGGCCTCCCACAGCACTGGGACTACAGGCGTGAGCCACCATGCCCGACCTCTCTAATAATTTTGATTCATTTGTTTGTTCATTTACTTTTTAGAAACAGGGTCTCTGTTGCCCAGGCTGGAGTAGCTTTAAAATCCTGGGCTCATGTGATCCTTCAACCTCAGCCTCCTGAGTAAGTAGGACTGTAGGTGTGTACCACCATGCCATAGAGGGGATATCTGACTAGCTAGAGAGGGTTAATTGTCTGTCATGTTTATTGAGTGTAGGACTTTGTTGTAATGGGCCTGTTTTTAAAAAAAAGATTTTGAAATTAATTAGCTTCAATCATTAGCTGTTGAATATTATGAAAAAGTCATGTGATTTGGTTTCTTTTGTTAATGTTTCGTTTCATCCAATGTAAATATCATCTTTTAGAGAAAAAAATTGAAACAAAAACAAAAGTCTTTTTTTTTTCTAAATGGCTTTGCTGTTTTTTTCTAAAATGTCCTGTGGTAATAGGCAAATCACAGGTTTAATAAGCCTTTGTTAGGTTTATCTTCAGGATGAAATGAAGATACCTATTTTTATATTTGCGTGCATTTTACATGTCAGCTTACTTCCAGAACAATTTCTAACTTGTGCTTGAATTTTGTTTGTACTTTTTTAGTGAAAATATCCTCTTTGGACTGGGAAATCCTCTGCTTGACATCTCTGCTGTAGTGGACAAAGATTTCCTTGATAAGTAAGTATTAAACTCTTTATATATACTAAGTGAAACTTTGAAGAAAAACTGAAGAAAACTTTTGAAGTGAATTTGCAGTCAAATACCTTCAATTGGAGGAAAACTCAGGAAATTTAAATCTGGTAATAGTAAATGCATTACCATTATTTCATAACTGACCATAATTTTCCTTGGAAAATTTACATATTTTATTCATTCTGATTGCTATTTTTACTTAAAATTTATTTATTATTTGGAAGGAGGAAGTAACTGATTTACCTAATGATTTAATTCTCACATTTTAAAATTACTATCTAGTAATTACTAGTAGATATTCTAGTTCACTATTACTTGATTTAGTGAACTACATCTACAATTGTACTGTAACATATAAATGGGAGAAGAAAGAAAGTTAAAGAAGATGAGAATGTGTAGGGTATAATTTCAAGGCCATGAATCTGCACTATTTGTCTCTCTCTCCCTTTTTTTTCTTTTGCAGCATAGTTTCACTCTTGTCACCCTGGGTAGAGTGCCATGGTGTCATCATAGCTCACAGCAACCTCAGTCTCTTGGGCTCAAGATAACCTCTTGCCTTAGCCTCCTAAGTAGCTGAAGGCTCCCACCGAGATGCTTGGCTAGTTTTCTATTTTTAGTTTAGTTCTATTTCCTGGTTTTCTATATTTGGTTGCTCACGCTGGTCTTAAACCACTGAGCTCAAGCAATCCCCCCACCTTGGCTTCCCAGAGTGCTAGGATTACAGGTGTGAGCCACCATGCCATTATTTCTCTCCTTCTTTCTCACTTTCAGTATTTTTAACTTAGTTGGGAAATCTGTTTGTGTCCTCAGATATGGGGAGGACTACTGTATGTGGAAAGATTAAGTGGAAAAAGGATTAATGATGAGAAATCAGGATCCCCCTCCCCTCACACATCCCAAATTCTATGCCCAGGAAAAACCATGTTTTATAAAAATTGGGCTAAAATTCATAGGACATAAAATTAATCATTTTAACCATTATAAAGTATACAATAGAGTGACTCCCAGTGCATTCACTGTGTTGTGCAACCGTGACCACTATCTGATTTTGGATATTTTTGTCATCCCAAAATGAAACGCCATAATCATTCAGCATTCGTTCACTATTCCTTCCTCTGGCCCAATTTTATTTATTTATTTATTTATTTATTTATTTATTTATTTATTTATTTAATAGTATATATTCTTTTTTTTTTTAATTTTTATTAAATCATATTTGTGTACATTGGTGCAATCATGGGGCACAATGTGCTGACTTCATATACAATCTGAAATATTTTCATTGAACTATTTAACATACCCTTCATGGCCTTTTAATCACCATATGAAGACATTTATATTCTACATTTAGTATTTTTCACTTGTACCCTTGTAAGATGTACCGTAAGTGTGATCCCACCAATCACCCTCCCTCCACCCATCCTCCCCCCTCCCTCCCCTCCCTTGCCCCTTTCCCCATTTCTTGTACTATAACTGGGTTATAGCCTTCATATGAAAGCTATAGATTAGCTTCATAGTAGGGCTGAGTACATTGGATACTTTTTCTTCCATTCTTGAGATACTTTGCTAAGAAGAATATGTTCCAGCTCCATCCATGTAAACACAAAAGAGGTA
>CAUYRH010089217.1:0-19989 GCA_963574655.1 Perodicticus potto | reverse complement strand
TTCCAGCTCCATCCATGTAAACATGAAAGAGGTAAAGTCTCCATCTTTCTTTAAGCCTGCATAATATATTCCCTCGTATTTCTGGAAGCCAGAGGTCCAACATTGCTATCACTGAGCTTCAGTCAAAGTGAGGGCAAGGTCACATTCAATCTTAATGCTTTATGGGACAGTTTGTTTCTTTCCTCTTTCAGCTTATAGAAGCTACTGGCATTCCTTGACTTGTATCTGCATGTCTCCAATCTCTATTAAATCTGTGTGTAATCTTCCTCAGCTTCTCTTATAAGAAAATGTATATCATTTAGGGCCCACCTAGGAAATCTAGGATAATCTTCTCATCTCCACATCTTTAATTTTACCTGCAAAGATTCTTTTTTAAAATATGGCAACATTTAGAAGTGTCATGGTCTGGTATATATATTTCAGGATATCTTTTATGGGGCTACTTTTAAGTTTACCACAAAGCCTACCATTCATGAGCTTCAATTTATGCTCTATTTCCTTATGTTATTTCACCCATGTTTTCCTTATATTGTTTTAAAAGTTTTTTTTTCTTCTTAATGGCCTTTATTAATTGGTTAAGGCTTAGGAGTTAATTTTATAGGTTCTTTTTTCTTGATTTTTATCTTCTGTTAAGAAGTTTTTTTTCTCTCTCTTTTTTTTTATTAAATCATAGCTGTGTACATTAATGCAAACGTGGGGTACAATGTGCTGATTTTATATATAATTTGAAATATTTTCATCAAACACGTTAACATAGCCTTCACAGCAGTTTCTTAGTTATTGTGTTAAGACATTTGTATTCTACATTTAGTAAATTTCACATGTACCCTCATAAGATGCACCACAGGTGTCGTCCCACCAATGACCCTCCCTCCACCCATCCTCCCCCCTTTTCTCCCCTCCCTATCCCCTTTTCCCATATTCTTTGGCTATAATTGTAGGCTATTCATAGTAGGACTGAGTACATTGGATACTTTCTTCCATTCTTGAGATACTTTGCTAAGAACAATATGTTCTAGCTCCATCCACGTAAACATGAAAGAGGTAGCATCCCCATCTTTCTTTAAGGCTGCATAATATTCCATGGTGTACTTATACCACAATTTATTAATCCATTCGTGGGTCGATGGACACTTGGGCTTCTTTCATGACTTAGCAATTATGAATTGGGCTGAAGTAAACATTCTGGTACAGATGTCTTTGTTATAATGTGATTTTTGGTCTTCTGGATATATACCCAGTAGAGAAATTATAGGATCAAATGGCAGGTCAATTTTTAGATCTCTAAGTATTCTCCAAACATTCTTCCAAAAGCAACATATTAGTGTGCATTCCCACCAGCAGTGTAGAAGTGTTCCCTTTTCTCCACATCCATGCCAACATCTCTGGTTTGGGGATTTTGTTGTGTGGGCTAATCTAACTGGAGTTAGGTGATATCTCAAAGTAGTTTTGATTTGCATTTCTCTGATGATTAAGGATAGTGAGCATTTTTTCATGTGTCTGTCTTCTTCAGAGAAGTTTCTCTTCAAGTCCCTTGCCCACCCTGAGATGGGATCACTTGTTCTTTTCTTGCTAATACTTTTGAGTTCTCTGTGGATTCTGGTTATTAAACCTTTGTTGGAGGCATAACTTGTAGATCTCTTCTCCCATTCTGAGGGCTGTCTGTTTGCTTTACTTACTGTGTTCTTGGCTGTGCAGAAGCTTTTTAGTTTGATCAGGTCTGAGTAGTGTATTTTGGATGCTGCTTCAATTGCCCGGAAGATCCTGTTCACAAAATATTCACCCAGCCCAATTCTTTCAAGAGTTTTCCCTGCATTTTCTTCTAGTATTTTTATAGTTTCATTCCTTAAGTTTAAATCTTTAATCCAGGGAGAGTCTATCTTAGTTAATGGTGAGAGGTGTAGGTCCAGTTTCAGTCTTCTACAGGTCGCTAGCCAGTTCACCCAGCACCATTTGTTAAATAGGGAATCTTTTCCCCACTGAATATTTTTAATTGGCTTGTCAAAGATCAAATAATGGTAGGTAGCTGGGTTCATCTCTTGGTTCTCTATTCTGTTCCATACATCTGCCTCTCTGTTTTTGTGCCACTACCATGCTGTTTTGATCACTATCGATTTATAGTACAGTCTCAGGTCTGGTAGCGTGATTCCTCCTGCTCTGTTTTTATTTGAGTAATATCTTGAGTATTCTTTTTTTTTTCTGATTCCTTGTAAAATGAAATATTATTTTTTTGAGATCCTAAAAGTATGACAGCAGAGCTTTAATAAGGATTGCATTAAAATTGTATATTGCTTTGGGTAGTAAAGACATTTCAGCAATGTTGATTCTTCCTAGTCATGAGCATGATATGTTTTCCATTTGTTAACATTTTCAGCTATTTCTTTTCTTAGATTTTAATAATTCTCTTTATAGAAATCTTTCACATCCTTTATTAGGTAAACTCCCAAATATTTCATCATCTTTGGCACTATTGTGAATGGAATAGAGTCTTTGACTATTTTTTCAGCTTGGGTATTATTGGTGTATATAAAGGATTTATGAGTGTTGATTTTGTAGCCTGATACTTTGCTGTATTCCTTGATCACTTCTAAGAGTCAGAGATTTCTTTCTATTAATCCAGTAGCCAGTATGTCAAAGAACAAAATGCTCATGCCCATTTTTGTATTTTTACATTATTCAAACTTCCTAAGATTTAAGTTTGTTAATCAAAGTCTAGTCTTGTTTGAGGAACTGAATCACAATGGGTAGGGACCATGAGCAGAGGTAGAGTCTGTAAAATGTATTCCAGACACAAGACATAGAGGAAGAGATTCCCTATGACCTCTGTAAGAAAGCTATTGAACAACAGACTTTACATTAAGCCTCATTCTCCATAAAGATGGAACACAAATTAGAGTGATATTGGGGTTGGTAATCTAAGTAGTCCAGGGTTCAGGGAATCTGGCAAACCACTGTTATACTACTCAAATTGCTATAGGCAAAATAATATTCCTACAAAGATGTACACATACTAATACCCGGAATATCATTATTTTAGGTTACATAACAAAAAGAATTAAGATTTTTAGATGGAATTAAGGCTGCCAGTCTGCTTTCCTGGAAATGGAGAAATTATCCTGGATTGGCAAAATGGGCCCAATGTAATCACAATCCTCTTTATAAGTAGAAGAGGAAAGATAGGGAGAGAGAGATGGAGGAAGGGGGAGTAGAGAGAGAGAGAGGAACATAGTCTTCTTAGCAAAGTATCTCAAGAATGGAAGAAAAAGTATCCAATGTCCTCAATTCTACTATGATGTCAATATATGATCACCTACACATTCATACGAATGGTAAAACATAACTATAGTCCAGAAAGAAGGAGGGAAGAGAAGGAAGAGGAGGAGGGAGGCTGCGAGGAGGGAGGGTATTTGGTGGGACTTCACCTAATGTGCACATTGCAATGGTACATTTCAAAACCATTAATAATAGAGTATAAATAAATGTCTTACCACAACAAATAAGTAAGCAAGGTGATGATTTGTTAATCAGTTCAATGTAAGCATTCCACATGTATAGCAAATGAGTACAATGTACCCCATAAATGCATTAATGTACACAATTATTATTTAATAAAGGAAAAAGGAAAAAAAATCATATGTGAACTATTTTAACAAAATATTTCACAATATATTATCTATTTTATAATTATCACTTATCGATAGACTGTGTATTGTCCCTGAATAAGTATTTTTGTCAATGTTAAAAAAAAAAAGAAAACAGAAAGAGAGAGACAGAAAGGTAGATATGGAAATGTGACAATGGAAGCAGAAACAAGAGTTACTTAGTGTGAGAAAGACTCAATCTGCCTTTGCCGGTTTTCCTGATACAGGAAGTCACGAACCAAGAATTGTGGGTAACCTCCAGGAAGTTGAAAGATAAGGAAACAAATTCTCCCTTAGAGGCTGCAGAAAGGAACACAGCCTGGCTGACACTTTTTGCTTTTAGCCTAGTGAGACCAATTTCAGACCACTGACCTGAAAAACACAATTTGTGTTGTTTAAGTCACCAAGTTTGTGGTGATTTGTTACAGTAGCCACAAGAAACTCATGCAAAAGTGGGATCACTTTTAGTCTGTGAAACTGCATCCTCTTCCCCGTTAACCCTTAGGCCACCTGTCTCTATTTTCTTACTTACTCTTTGACCTCCCTCAGCTCTTTTCCCTAACTTCTACTTTGAAGACAATCTTGTATTCTTTCTCTTCCAGTTCTGTCCTCTTGAACCTCAGTTCTTCCCCATTTTTTGCCTATCCATTGGACTCTTCCAGTTTCACTTTTCTCCTTTTTCCTCCTCCCAATTTTCCCCATATTCCATATTTCCTCTTTCTCATATACTTCTTTTTTCTTGGAGGGAGGTAAAAGTTAGATGTAGACATACTCAGTCTGAGGGTAACTGTGTGCCTCTCGTACACTTTACTTTTCAGAAAAGAATTTCACTGAGCTCCAGTGCTTGACTGGAGACATCAGTGAACACAAACATTCCAGCAAAGATCTGAAGAACTATAGGAATAATGTTGGCTGGCTCCTGGTAACTAAACCGTAGGAAAGAATGAGTTCTGTTGCAAGTTGCTCCTATCTAAAACAACTCTTGATCTTACTGGAAACAACTCTTGATGCTCCATTAAGGAGTTTTTCAGAGTGGAGCTCTTAATAGGCAAAGATTTCTATGCAAACAAAGGTTCCCTCCATTCATAAAAATTGAATATGCAACATTGAAATTCTGCAAATTTCCTTTAATTGAAAAAATTAAAGTTAAAATTCTACAAGAATCTATAATCAGGAGAGATTAAAAACAAAAACCCTGAAAATGTGCTCAACTGGATGCTGACTATTGGGAAATTTCAGCCAAATTTAAACTTTAATTATAAAATATTAATATTATATTAACATTCAGAGTTTGGCCAAGGGGTTAATCTGCCTAGAAAAGGTCTTGTTGTTGCTCATCCCCAGCATTTAAAAGAATTTGCAGAAGTGCAGAAGTTTCGTGCCTCTGAGAAGACCCTGAGAACAATGTTTGACATGCACTATCCCTAGCTCTTTATAAAGATGAATAAAAGACAGTGTGAAAACTACTTATATTGGGGTGCGCCTGTGGCTCAGTGAGTAGGGTACTGGCCCCATATACCAAGAGTGGTGGGTTCAAACCCAGCCCAGCCAAACTGCAACAACAAAAATATACCTGGCTTTGTGGTAGGCACCTGTAGTCTCAGCTACTTGGAAGGCTGAGGCAAGACAATTGCCTAAGCCCAAGAGCTGGAGATTGCTGTGAGCTGTGATGCCATAGCACTCTACCAAGGGTGACAAAGTGAAACTCTGCCTCTAAAAAAGTAATAAAAAGAAAGAAAGAAAAAAGAAAATGGCTTATATCTTAATTTATATTTTGTGACCTAAGTACTCGGTAAAAAAGTAGCCAGACTGACACATATGATAGATTTTGCCCATATTCACAGAGGCAGGACGGGACTCCCTCTCACAGGAAATCAGGAGAAGATGACCCCACCCCAGCAAGCTGGTGTGGAAAGTGGACATTCGAGAAAGCAGTTGAGATTTGTGACAGGTAGTCAGGGATTTAGGATAAATTAGAATTAATCCTGCTGAAAATTTTCCCTAACTCTGTGGGTTTTGAATTAAACTATTTTAAAACTGGCACTGATGATTCCCACAGAGAGAGATTTTAGGGGATCACAGCGAGTGTGGAGCAAACAATACTTGAAGTCCAGCCGGGCATGAGGAATTTCTGGTCTTTAAGTCTAGTCCTGAAGAGGTAGCCATGATGGTAAAGTATCCTTTGCACTTGGAATAAAATCTTTACTCCTTTTCATGGCTCTCGTGACCATCTATTCCCCCAACTTCACCTACACCATTCAGACTTTGTTCACCATACCCCAGCCAGAGCAGTAGCCTCCTTTTTGTTTTAGAAGCCCAGTTAATTGTAAGTCCCTCCTTGATTCAATTCTTTGCATCTATAATCAATAGAATATAAGTTCTTTGTAGGCAGGAACCTGCCTGTCTTGGTCACCTTTATACAGCCCAGGTATACTATTGTGGCTAACACGTTACATATGCTCACAACATGTGAATGAATGAATGAATGAATGAAGACCTGCAATATGGCACCTACCACGACCAGGAGCTAAAACACAAGGTATAGACCCAAAGTCTTGAATACAGAATTTTAATGCAGCACCAGAGAGAAACATATTATGACTTATCTTTAAAATTTAACAATAAACTCTGTGAATACAGCCTCTTCTCCTCAGGATAATGTAAACATCTCTTTAGAGTTTCTTTTTCATTTTCCAAATGAACCTGTTTGCTGATTCCCAGAGGTTTATGGGTTTCCCTGCTCTCTTCTCTGCTTGCTTCTCTGTACTCTGCTGAAATTATAGAGCAGCAACTTCAGCACTGCATTGGCCTTGTACAAGTCTATATTCATCTGGACAGTGGGCAAATCATACCGGTAATATCAAGAAGTCAGACCTCGTATTCAGCTCAGGGAGCAGGCTCTCTGGAAAGGAACAGGCATGCCCCCAACACTGCAATCAGTTCCTTACCTTCAAGCACAGCTGTGTAGAAAGGTTCTACTATTGCACAATGTGTCCGAGTTCTTTCTAGTGTACTTTACATGGATAATGCCCCTGCCCAGGTCACCATCTTACTGAAGTTACACCAGGGCTGAGGCTGTGGCCCTAAGCATTGAAGCAGAGTCCTCAGAGCCAGGAAAGTGTCCGGTAACAAGCCTCAGTTATGTCCAGGGACATGTCCACTTGACACTTAGACAGTCTCCATCCAACAAGGATAAAGGACAAGAGAGAATGTGGAGGAAGGAAGATAAGAAGCGAGGGAATAAAGGAAGGGTAGGATGAAGGTGTGACAGCAAAGAGGCAGGGAGAAAACTGGGAGAAGGAGATGAGACAGAGGAAAAATCCAGAACAAAAAAGTGTAAAATGAAAAATAAGGATTAGATAACACTTAAGAAAGTGGTGCAGTGTACAGAGATAGGTACGAGTGTGTCAAGATTCCAGGATATCTCCCCCAGCCTCGGCTGGTGGTGGCTGTGTTCATTTTCTGTCATTTTGTCACTTCAGGGAAAAATTAGAGGATTCACTTTAGAATTCCCAGTTGCCTTCAGGTCCACACATGTGGGGTAAAATATGAAAGTGAAAGAGATGACCTAGAGGATGCCCTAAATGCACTTCTCAGTTTTTTCCCAAGAATATTTTTTTTTTTGAGACAGACTCTCATTTTGTCACCCTTAGTAGAATGCCATGGCATCACAGCTCACAGCAACCTCAAACTCTTGGGCTCAAGCGAGTCTCTTGCCTCAGCCTCCCTAGTAGCTGAGACTACAGGTGCCTACTGCAATGCCCTGCCTAATATTTAGCGATTCTCTTGCCTCCGCCTCCCAAGTAGCTGGGACTACTGGCACCCGCCACAATGCCCAGCTATTTTTTGGTTGCAGCCGTCATTGTTGTTTGCCGCCAAGTCCTAGGCTGGATTCGAACCTGCCAGCTCAGGTGAACCTGCCAGCAGCACCTTAGCCTCTTGAACCACAGGTACTAAGCCAAGAGGTATTATTTTAACTGTGCGTGCAGCCCTGGTAAAAGAGTTTCTGACTCATTTCAAAGACTCAGCTGGGCAGCATCCTCCTCCCTAACTCAAATTCTCTTCTTGGAGGTCTCCATAATGTCACCATCTAATTCACCTGAAAACCAGAAATCTTCCATTCCTCTCTTTCCTTAATCTACAACTTTTTAACTGGTAAATATTCTTAAGTTTACCTCCACAATATCTCAACAGCCCTCAACATCTATTGTGGGACACAGGACACCTGCACCTTGCTGTGTCCTCAGTACACCGTCTGTATGCCAAGGGCAGGAGGCACTTCCATTTTCTTCACCATTGTACCTCTGCTGTCTAACACGGTGCCTAACACAGGGTAGACTCCAACATATCTTGTTATTGACCCAGAGAACATATATGATTATGGAAATTATCTTAATTGGTTTCTTGTTTTCTATAGGATAAAACCTAAACCATTCACAAAGAAGCCCCAGCTTGCGTCATCACCTCCAACCACTCTGAGTTGCCTTTTCCTACGTATGCTCTGTTCTTTCACAACAGAAGGTATTTTAATACTTGCTACATTGAATGCCTAATTCGTCTGAAACAAAATAAAATGAAACACTCTCATCCTGAGGATGCAGCTGAAATATCATGCCCTTTATGGAGACCTCCTTAAATCCTTATCTATACTCCCACATCACTCGATATCATAGCGCCAGCAATTGTGTGTTGTCATTATGCTGTCTTACTCATTGTGATTTGCTTTAGGTAAGAAGTTTGCTTCCTCCCATTGCCTGCCACCCAATATTTATGTTAGTGTAGGTGCAAAAATAGATGCTCAATAAACGCTAATTGAAGAGATAACATGAGATTTCTATTACTTCATTTCTAAAAACAATAAAGATTATAGACATTGCCTGAGTGGATCTGTACTTTCAATAAAGCTTTCATTAAGGAAGTATTAGTTAGTAAGACCTAATAGAAACAAAATAATCAGTCACACAGCATGCCCAAAAATGCCTTGAAAATCTTCCCTGTATAGTGTTTCTTATATGATTATATTTTTCCTACCATCATATAAAACCAAAGAAATATAAGTCAAAGTATGTGATGATTAATTTGTGTTAATAAATAAACACACATACACACACCTGGCTTTAATTCATTCTGGAATTTTTTTGTAAGTGTATATTTTATTTATTTATTTAATTAAATCATAACTACATTTATGGGGTACAGTGTACTGATTTAATATACTGTCTGGAATTTTTTAATATGTAAGGCCAAATAATTTCTGTGCTACACAAACCATTTCAATATAGATTTAAAATATTAGAACTAATTTGCTCAGTTCATATTACAAAGCAAACGTGACTTTGATTGTCAAATATGATGTAAGGACTATTGAAAATATCATTCAATATTCATTGAAAATATCACAACAGACTAACTTATGACAATACATAACTATTTTCTCAAGCTTATCTTAACTAACCTATCACTCTATTTACCCACCATGTACAAAATGACTTGATTTTTAACAGAAAAATGCCTTATGGACGATAATAATAACACATAACTTCCTCCATGCAACTTTGCTCATCTCCAAAGTAGGAATATCTCATGCATACCCATGTTGGATTTTTTTCATAAGGATTAAGTGAGTTAATATACGTAGAGTCCTTTAAAATATTTTGTGGTGCTTACTAAATGCTAATAAATATTAGCAATCACTATTGGTAGTTGTACTGTTAATGATAGTCAGAAGCACTGTGTTCCATACATTATTCTAAATATTTTTAACTTATTAATTTATCCAATCCTTTTTAACAAATTATTAAGGTAGGTTCTGAATTATGCTCCCTTTAATGAAAGAGAAATTAATGCTAAAAGGATTTAATTTTCCTAAGGTATCATTGCTAAAAAGTGCTAAAACTAGATCTGAATTTGTTCAAGTCTCTCTCTGGAAGTTCGTGTTTGAACATTTAGTTATACATGTATCATGTCTCAGAACAGAAAGGATAGTTTTTGGGGGAAGCGCCTGTGGCTCAGTGGGTAGGGTGCCAGCCCCATATACCAAGGATGGCAGGTTCAAGCCCAGCCCCAGCCAAACTGCAACAACAAAAATAATAGCCGGGCATTGTGGCAGGCGCCTGTAATCCCAGCTACTTGGGAGGCTGAGGCAAGAGAATCGCCTAAGCCCAGGATTTGGAGGTTGCTGTGAGCTGTGTGATTCCACAGCACTCTACCGAGGGCGACAAAGTGAGACTGTCTCTACAAAAAAAAAAGGGATGTATTTTTTAAAACTGAGCATCCAAGTCATTAAAACCTCACTCTTTATGTCGTTTACTCTCCATGAAAACTAATATTAAACAATATAAATTCTTACATTTAATAGAATATAACAGTATAAAGTATATATGCATATCACACATGTTATGTGTATCTTATATAGGCTTATATATTACTATATAAAACATCATTATTATACTAAATAACATACAATTGAATAAATTTTAGTTATAAAAGTCTATGAATAGATATTAGATTATGTACCTTATGGATCATATAATTATACAGAATGAAAACAATGACAGGAGAATTATGTTTACATTTATATGTAAAATTTATTTTACATATTGAGTATACATCAAAACTTTCAAAAGGTAGATATTCTCATTAATCATAAAATTTCAATAACAATGTTTGATATGCATTATTATTTTTGAATAATATTTATTTCACTCTTGATGATGAGATTCAGTTTATGAATGCTAAGTTCAGTTTATTTTAATGGTTGGATTCGTGTCTGTAGTACACAAAACATATGGTTGACAAAGATTCACGAATCCAAATGAAGATGGCCATCAGGGGCTGTGTGTGATTTATCACAGTACCACTTTTCATCCCCAATAGGCAGTGACATTTGCTAAAATTGAACTTGTATGTTTCCATGATTCCTGAAATTAATCAGCAGTTCTTCCACACTGAGAGGATAATTTCATCTTGATATTTTAACATATCAGCTTTGCGCTCATTGAAAATATAAAAATACAGGTGTCCATAAAGTTTGTGTGCAATTTAATATGTTAAACTATTTTAAATTGTACAACTGACTTTATGACACCCTCTATTTACCAACATATTTAACCATTTCCAGTAGTTTTAATTATTTTATATACAGTCAATTTCCATGTCATTTATTTTCCTCTCTGTCATAAAGTGTTCAACAATTCTTATAATGCAGGTGTGCTACTGATAAATTCTTTCAGCTTCCTTGTGCCTGAAAAATTTATTTTGCCTTCCTTATTACAAATGTCTTACTGAGTGTAGAATTGTAGATTGACAGTTTTATTTTGTTTCTTTAGTACTTTAAAAATATTTTTTCACTGTCTCCTATCTTACGTTGTTTCTAAAGTCTAATGTATATTTCTTTTTGTGTTGTTTATATTTTTGTATCTTATCTGAAAATTCCTTGCCTAATCCAAGTTCCTAAAAGTTAAATAGAAAAGCTAAGCTTATAAACCTTTTCCAAGAAAACATAGGAGACATTTTTGTGACCTGGATTTGTTTGTTTTTGCCTTTTAAGTCACTACTTGTCAGAAAATAAAATAGGAAGCCACAGATGAGGAGAAAATATGAGTAACACAAATATCTGTGACCAGAATATAAAAAATAATACTCAAATATTTAAACCTAAATAAAAAAGTATTTACAAAGCAACTATGTAGCGCATACAGATACAGATAGATATAGATATACACATATACATATATACAATGAAATACTATTTGGCCATAAAAAATAAAGTCCTTTCATTTACAGCAACATTAATGGAACTGGAATTCATTATACTAAGTGGAATAAGCAAAGTATAAAAAGACAAATATTGCCGAGGAGGGTGGATTGCCTGAGGTCATGGGTTCAAAACCAGCCTGAGCCAGAGTGAGACCTTGTCTCTAAAAATAGCTGGGCATGGCTCGATGCCTGTAATTCAGTGAGTAGAGTGCCAGCCCCATACACAGAGGCAGGTGGGTTCAAGCCCAGCCCGAGCCTGCTAAACAACGATGATAACTGCAACCAAAAAATAGCCAGGCATTGTAGTGGGCACCTGTAGTCCCAGCTAATGAGGAGGCTGTGGCAAGAGAATCACTTGAAACAAAGGAAGGTTGCTGTGAGCTACGATGCCACAGCACTCTACCAAGGGTGACAAAGTGAGACTCTGTCTCCGAAGGAAAAAAAAAAAGAGAGAGAGAAAGAAAAATAGGCATGTTCTTAGTCATATGTAAGAGCTGAAAAAGTTGATGTTATAAGGACAAAGTAGAATGATAGATACCAGAAGGTGAGAAGAGATAGGTAGGTGGGAGGGGGAGGGGGATGAAGAGAGAAAGGTTGATGGGTACAAACATACAGTCAGATCAAAAATACAAGCTTTATTTTTCACCAGCAGATAGAGTGACTACAAATAAAAACAATATATATTTCAAAGTAGCTAAAAGAAAGGATGTGAACTATTCCCAACACATAAAAATGATAAATATTCAAGGTGATAGTTAACTCAAGTACCCATCCTAATCATTACATATTCAATGAATGCAACAAAATATCACGTGTACCCTATAAAGAAAGAAAAATAAATAAAAGTTTAAGAAAACAATTGAAAACATCAAATAAAAACAGGACAAAAATAAGTGGAAATTTGAACAATAAAGGTCTATAAATAGCAAACAATCAAGAGAGAAGATTATCGTCATCATTCAACATTGGGGAGGTGCAAATTACAGCCACAGTGAGAAACTGATACTAACCATTGGCTGGAAAGGCTAAAATTAAAAAGACTCACAAACCCACAAATTGGCAACAATCTGGGGAGTAACCGGTACTCCTAGATGTTGTTACTGGGAATTCAACTTGATAATTTCTTATAAAGTTAAATGTGCACTTTCAGTGCTAGACCCAAGAATCCCACTCCCAAGTGTAGACCCAAAGGAAATGAAGATGTGTATCCATGCACAAGCTTGCATGCAATAGTTTATAGATGCTTTTTAAAAACTAATACAAAGCTGGAAATAATTTAAATTTTGCCCTGGATTGTGGATGAGTGAATCACTTGTGGCATAAACATACAATAAAAAGAAAGGGACTAATGGTGCATGGACCACATGAGCAAATCTCAAAGCTTTGGACCCCATGAAACATATCATACTATCTGTCACTTTAAAAGAAAAAGAAAAGTGAAATAAAATAAATGGAAGAAATCAAGACACAAAAGGCTGAATTCTGTATGAGTCCATGTATACTAAATTCCAGAAAAGTCAGAACTTTTGTGACAGAAAGCAGACCAGGATCTGAAATAAGGGGAGGATACTAAAGGCAAAGAAACAGAAAAACCATAAAGACTGAGAAATAATGGAAATGTTTACTATCTTGACTTTAGTGATTGTGAAATAGCTGTTTGCATTTATGAAAACGTTTATAAAATTGTACGATTAAAATTGATGCATTTATTGTATTATACAAAGATAAAGCTCTAAAAAAAAGATGAAACCCCATAAATAAAATAGTAACTACGCAAAACCACACATATGCAAATATAAAAGGGAATCTCACGTCAAATACTGAATTCTTAGGAAAAACACCATCAAATGGGGTTCTCTGGATATTTTATTATTAAAAAAATAGAATATGCCTAATTTTGTTTTACAGAAATAAAAAGATGATTCAACATTAAGAAGTCTGTTATGGAGTTTCAGTTCTGTAAAAAATCACAAAAGAACACCATAGTGTATTCTCACAACATTCTGAAAGGAATAGGATCCAATTTTGTATTCATGATGACTGATAGGGATAAAAGAAATATCCGTGCCTCCATTCAATTGAGACAATTACACACGCTTCTGTTAATGTCAGGAATTAGACAAAAATTGTAACAGTTCTTTTCAACAATTGTAATGGAAATACTTGCAATATAATAAAAATAAAATAAAATAAGGCAATAAACATGAGAAAACAATGTGGCGAATATTATTTGCAGACAATTTGACTGTATAATAATAAAATCCATTTCTGAGCATGTTTTAAAATTTTTAGACATGTAAGTAATATACAGTGTAGATAACATATGGTGGTGTTTGCATGCTTTGAGGTTTCCTTGAATATTATACTCATTCTCTGGGAATATATCTTGTCTTTAGATTGTATAGTTTTAGGCATTAAAAAACTAGTACAATCACAGTATAGTTTTCTAGAAGGAGCTGGGCACATGTTAAATAGGTATAAACTGAGAATTTTTGCATATTCTAGAAGTAGCCAATTAGGGAAAGAAAAGAGAGAGGAAATGTTATGTATAATGCCACAAAAGACTTAAGAATAACCCTAAACAGAAATGCATTGAAATTGTCACTCAGATTAACATGAAAGTCCAAATGATTAGGATACACTGTTTGTATTTCTAAGGTGCTGTTCAAGTTGTAGTTGACCCCTTATCCAGGAGGTGTGCTGTGCACCCTTACACTGTGCACATTGGGTGGGAGCTCACCATTCCCCCACCTGACTCCCCTTTCTCCGTTCCCTCTTCCCCCTCCAATCAGACAATGAATAAAAAAGGCGTGTGACACAAAATATGAAATAAAAGAAATCATCACTCATTAAAACACATCAAACAGTGCCCCAAAATAAGAGAGATGTAGAATTCTCTCTGGTCAAAAGACTTCGTGTTTTTCACTAAGTTACCACTAATAAAAACTCTCTCGATCATAGTTGACCACCAACATTGACTGCATCCTTAAATGGACCTAATTTCCATAGACCAGATGTACACCCACATTTTCTCAATGAAAGTTCCTTACAGTAATCACTTCTGTGTGTTGACCATTTTGTTACAGTCCCTTGGGTGGTCAATTTATAGAAGTTCTGTTACATTTTTGAATTATTTTAGATTTACAGAAAAACTTTGAAAATAGGATAAGGATTTTCCATGTACCCCATACCCAATTTTCTCTATTATTAATGCCTTACATCAGTACAGTACTTTTAAACTGAGTACTTTAAAAATGTCAGTTTTATACTATTTGATAATGCCATTTGAATGGCAATAAATATTCCAACAGAATGTTTTCTTCAGAGAACATAACAGTTTTATTCTAAAATGTATTTAAAAGAAATTGTGGAAAAACTATTCAATATAGTTTTATTTATGGCTTACTATTTTGCTTCACTTTTTAATTTTTTTATTTTTAATTATTATGAGTACAAATATTATATACATTTCCAGAGTATATGTGGTGTTTTGATATAGGCATATAATGTGAATTAATCTAATCAGGGTATTTAGGGTATCCATCCACTCAAGCATTTATCATTTCTTTATGTTAGGAGCATTCCAATTTCATTCTTTTAGTTGTTTTAAAGTATACCTTAACTTACTGTTAATTATACTCACTTTGTTGTGCTATTAAATATTGTTCATTCTATTTTTTACTTTTACCCATGAACCGTTCCCAATTTATCTCCATTCCCCACTTCTGTTCCCATCCTCTGGTAACCATCATTCTACTTTCCATCTCTGTGAGATAGATTGTTTTCAATATTCCCACATTTGAGTGAGAACATGTATGATTTGAATTTTTTTGCTTGGTTTATTTCACTTAACATAATGTACTCCAGTTCCATCCATGCTGTTGCAAAAGGAAGGATTTCATTATTTTTCATTGCTATATATGATTCCATTGTGCATCTTTACCACATTTTCTTTATCCATTCATCCACTGATGGACCTTTAGGTTGATTCCAAATTTTGGCTATTGTGAAGAGTAAACAATAAACACAATAAACACAATAATGGAAATATCTTTCACCATACCAAATTCCTTTCTTTTGGACATATGCCTGGACATAGGATTGTTGGGTGACATGATAGTTCTATTTTTAGCTTTTTGAGGAATCTCCATACTGTTCTTCATAGTAGTTTCACTAATTTAAATTTCTTAAACTGATAGAGGCCATCAACCCGCAGCCAATATCATATTGAATGGAGTAAAATTAAAACTCCATTGGGTTTTAATATTTAATAATAATAATTTTACTCATATTTAATGGAGTAAAATTAAGAATCCATTGATGTGGGATGTCAACCCACAGCCAATATAATATTGAATGGAGTAAAATTAAAAAAATTTCCACTCAGATCAGGAACTAGGCAAGGATGCCCATTGTCTCCACTGCTACTCAACATAGTACTGGAAGTCTTAGCCATCTCAATCAGGCAAGATAAGGTGATCAAGGGTATCCAAACAGGATCAGAGGAGATCAAATTCTCACTCTTCGCTGATGATATAATCCTATACCTGGAAAATCCCAAGGACTCAACTACAAAACTCTTGGAAGCAATCAAGGAATATAGTAGTGTCTCAGGATACAAAATCAATACTTACAAATCAGCAGCTTTTATATATGCCAACAATAGTCAAGCTGAAAATACAGTCAAGGACTCTATCCTTTTACAGTAGTGCCAAAGAGGATGAAATATCAGATAATTTACCTAACAAAGGATGTGAAGGATCTCTATATAGAGAACTATGAAACTCTGAGAAAAGAAATAGCCAAAGATGGTAACAAATGGAAAAACATTCCATGCTCATGGCTGGGAAGAATCAACCTTGTTAAAATGTCCATACTACCCAAAGCAATCTACAGATTTAATGCAATCCCTATTAAAGCACCATTGTCATACTTTAAAGAGCTTGAAAAAATAGTACTTTGCTTTATATGGAATCAGAAAAAACCTTGAATAGCCAATACATTACTCAGAAATAAAAACAAATCAGGAGGTATCACATTACCATACTTCAGGCTATACTATAAATTGATAGTGATCAAAACAGCATGGTACTGGCACAAAAATAGAGAGGTAGATTTATGGAACAGAGATGAACTCGGGTACTTACCATCATTTGATCTTTGATAAGCCTATCAAAAACATTCAGTGAGAGAAAGACTCCCTATTTAACAAATGGTGCTCAGTGAACTGGCTTGTGACTTATAGAAGACTGAAACTGGACCCCTACCTTTCACCATTAACAAAAAATGATTCTCACTGGATAAAAGATTCAAACTTAATACATGAAACTACCTAAATACTAGAAGACAGTGCAGGGAAAACACTTGAAGAAATCAACATGGGAGAATATTTTATGAGGAGGAGCCCCCAAGCAATTGAAGCAACACTAAATATCCATTACTGGGATCTGATCAAACTAAAAAGCTTTTGCACAGCCAAGAGCACAGTAAGTAAAATAAACAGACAACCTTCAGAATGGGAGAAGATTTTTGCAGTTTATGCATCAAACAAAGGTCTGATAACTAGAATCCGCAGAGAACAGAAACTAATCAATAACAAAAGAACAAATAACCCCATTTCTATGTGGGCAAGAGATGTAAACAGAAACTTCTCTGATGAAGACAGGTGCATGGCCTACAAACACATGAAACATGAAAAAATGCTCATCATCTTCAATCATCAGAAAAATGCAAATCAAAAACCACTTTGAGATATCATCTAATTCTAGTAAGACTAGCCCACATAACAAAATCCCCAAACTACAAATGTTGGCGTGGATGTGGAGAGAAGGGAACACTTCTACACTGGTGGTGGCTAATACAACTGTTTTGGAAAGAAATTTGGAGAATACTCAAGGAACTAAAAATAGACCTACTGTTAGATCCTGCATTTCCTCTACTAGGATTTGGTCATCCATACACCCAGATGTTCAAAAATCATTTTACAACAAACACATTTGCACCAGAATGTTTATTGCAGCTTGATTCATAATTGTCAAGACATGGAAACAGCCCAAGTGCACATCAACCCATAAATGGATTAATAAATTGTGGTATATGTAGACCATGGAATACTATGCAGCCACAAAAAAGATGGAGACGTCACATCTTTTATGTTTACCTGGATAGAGCTGGAACATATTCTTCTTAGTAAAGTATGTCGAGAATGGAAAAAAAGTATCCAATGAACTCAATACTACTCTGAAATCAATATATAATCACCTACACATTCATATAAATGGTAAAACATAATTATAGTCCAGAAAGTAGAAGGGAAAGGGGGAGGGGAAGGGGAAGCAAGAGGAGGGAGGGTATTTGGGGGGATACCTAATGTGCATGATGCAATGGAACATTTCAAAACTATTAAGAAAAGAGTATAATTGTGACGGATGTGTTAACCAGTTCACTGTAAGTATTTCACATTGTATATCAAATCAGTACACTGAACCCCATAAATGCATCAATGTGCACAGTTATGATTTAATAAAAACAAACAAAAAAAATTTCCACCAACAGTGTACAAATTTCCCCTTTCCCTGCATCCTTGCCAACATTTGTTATTGCTTGCCTTTTTGACAAAAGTCATTTTAACGGGTGAGATGATGTTTCACCGTAATTTTGATTAGGGAATAGACTGTCTTTTCCCCACTTAATGTTTGGCAACTTTGATAAACATAAGTTCGCTATCGATGTGTGAATTTATTTCTGGGTTTGCTATTCTGTTCCATTAGGCTATATGTCTGATCTTATGCTGGTATCATGCTGTTTTGGTTATTATAGGTTTTTCCTTGATGGGAGACTTTTTATTACTGCTTCTACCTCATTACTCAGTGTATTCAAACTTTAGATTTCTTTCTGGTTCAATCTTGTTGGGTTGTATGTATCTAGGAAATATCCACTTCTAGGTTTTCCAATAAATTGGCAAATAGTTGCTCATAGTAATCTCTAATGATTCCTTGGATTTCTACAGTATCAGTTGTAATGTCTTTTTTCATCTCCAATTTTGTTTATTTGGGTCTTTTTTTTTCTTTTCCAGCTAAAGGTGTGTCAATTTTGTTTATACTTTACAAAACCAACTTTCATTTTGTTGAGAAGAACACGTATTTTGTGTCTCAGGAGGTTATGTGTATCCCAAGGCCATTGGCTCTGAGCCCTAGGAATTCCCCAAGGACTAACTACAGTTTTTGTGCTCCTCAGTCCTTACAAATTTGTTCCAAGGTCCAGGTCACATTGTGTCAGCTAGTGGTAGAGCTACCTAGAACTCAAGTTCAGGATAGAGGATTTATTTCCCTCTGGCTGGGCAGGCCCAAGTGCTCCTTCTGTTGGAAGTGACAGTACCTTGTCATTGCTGTCTTTCCTGAGTCAAGGATAAGGCTGTCCTGAGTTCCAATACAAAGTCCTATAATCACTTCACTCTCCCTTCCTGACCACCCAGATTCTCTCCCTTCTCTCAACATGCTGATGCTGCACCAGGGCTGGGGATCAAGTGGGCAGCCAGACATAGGCGATGCTTGACTCTTCCCTGCCCTCTTCACTGTCTCCTTCCTTGATATAATGTTAAAACCAGTGATTGCTCACCTGATTTTTGGCTCTTCTAAAGATGCTTACTTGCTTCGACAATTGTTGAATGTTGTGTTCACACAGAGGGACAATTGCCACAGATTTCTACTTGACCATCTTGCTCTTCCCTGATCTTCCAATATATTTTTGAAAGTGAAGAACAAAATGTTGATCTTATAAACATACAAAACTGTAAAATACCAGTATTAAGACACATAAAAACACTGTGATGAGTTTAAATGCAGTCTTCATGCTTATGGAAGCAGTTCTATATAAGAGCAAAAGAAATCCGAATAATAAAAACAAGTATAAGTTATTATATGATTAAAGTAATTTTTAATAATTTGCCTATATTAATGTAAACTTTAAGTTTAACTTATAAAAAAATAATAAATTTATCATTTATTACTCTGAAAAATTCTCTAGCTTATATCACTATATTTCCACCTAAATAAAATCACAGGGGAAGGGATTAATTTTTGTCCCCACCTTGGTTCTCTCTATGACAATTATTGAAAATATTTAATATTTTAGTTCATCTACAGGTGAAAAGACACAATTTTAATAAATTTAAAATAGCTTTGAAAGAAAATAAGGAGACTAAAACATACAGTATAGGCTCCAGGAGGTTTTTTTTATTAATAGTAACTAAAACAACAAAACTATAAATATTAAGAATAACACTTTTCTCCACTCACAAAAATGGACTCAAGATGGATAAAGAACTTAAATTTAAGGCAGGAAACAATAAAAATCCTCAAAGAAAGCATAGGAAAAACACTGGAAGATATTGGCCTGGGGAAAGACTTCATGAAGAAGACTGCTATGGTAATTGCAACAACAACAAAAATAAACAAATGGGATGTAACTAAACTGAAAAGCTTCTGGACAGCTAAGGAGACAACAACCAAAGCAAATAGACAACCTACCCAATGGGAAAGGATATTTTCATATTTTGAATCAGACAAAAGCTTGATAACTAGGCTCTATA
>CAUYRH010089216.1:0-23182 GCA_963574655.1 Perodicticus potto | reverse complement strand
TATACCCAATAAAGGAATTAAAGGATCGAATGGCAGATCTATTTTTAGATCTCTAAGTATTCTCCAAATATCTTTCCAAAAGGAATGTATTAGTTTGCATTCCCACCAACAGTGTAGAAGTGTTCCCCTTTCTCCACATCCATAACACACCTATGGTGCATCTTAGTAGGGTACTGGTGAAACTTATTAAATGTAGAGTATCAATGTCTTTATATAGTGATTAAGAAAATGCTATGAGGGCTATCTCTCACAGTACGATCAAAATGTTTCTGCCCTATGATTGCACCAATGTACACAATTATGATTTAATAAAATTATTAAAAAAAAAACATACGCAAATCCATAAAGGTAATTCACCATTTCAATAGAAGCAAAAACAAAGATCGTATGACCCTCTCAATAGGTGCAGAAAAAGCATTTGACAAAATTCACCATCTTTCTATAAGAAGAACACATAAGAAAATAGGCATAAGTGGCACATTATTTAAGCTATTTGAAAAAATCTATGACAAACACACAGTTAACATCATACTGAATGGAGTGAAACTGAAACTTTCCCACTTACAACTGGAACCAGACAAGGTTGTCCACTCTCACCACTATTGTTCAACATACTGCTGAACATTCTAGCCAATGCAATTAGGCAAGAGAAACATATAAAGGGCATCCAGGTGGGGGCAGAGGAGGTCCTTTGCTGATGATGTGATCTTACACTTAGAAAACCACAGAGACTCAACCACCAAAACTCCTGGAAGTGATCAGGAAATACAGCAATATTTCAGGGTATAAAATCAGTGTCCATAAATCAGTAGCTTCTGTATATGCGAATAACAGCCAAGCTGAGAAGCTAATCAAGGACACAATTCCCTTCACAGTAGCTTTGAAGAAAATGAAATACTTTGGAATATACCTAACAAGAGAAGTGAAAGATCTTTACAAAGAGAATTATGAAACCTTAAGAAAATAAATAGGAGAAGACATTAACAAATATAAAAACATACCATGCTCATGGCTAGGAAGAATCAACATTGCTAAAATGTCTATTCTATCCAAAGCAAACTACGGATTCAAGGCAATCCCCATTAAAATACCAACATTATACTTTGAAGAACTGGAAAAAAAAATAGTACTTCATTTTGTATGGAACCAGAAAAAAAACCATATAGCCAAGGCTAGTCTTAGTAATAAAAACAAAGTCAGAGGCGTTATCCTACCAGACTTAAGCCTATGTTATAAGTCCAAAGTAATCAAAACAGCATGGTATTGGCACAAAAATAGAGACATAGACATGAAACTAAGATATGAAATCAGTATGTACTTGCCATCTGATCTTTGATAAACCCAAGAAAACCATACAGTAGGGAAAATAATCTCTATTCAATGAATGGTGCTGGGAGACCTGGATAACCACATGTAAACGACTGAAACTGAACCCATACCTTTCACACCTTACAAAAATTGACTCAAGAGGGATAAAAGATTGAAATCTAAGACATTAAACTATAAAAATCTGAGAAGAAAGTTTGGGGAAAAAACCCTTGAAGATGTTGGACTGGGGAAAGATTTTATGACAAAGACGTCGGTGGCAATTACAACAACAACAAAAATTAACAAGTGGGACTTAATTAAGCTGAAAAGCTTTTCTGCACAGCTAAGGTTGTCAATAAGTAAAGCAAACAGACAACCTTCAGAATGGGAAAAGGTATTTGCAGGGTTTGGATCTGACAATGGGTTGATAACTGGAATCTACAGAGAACTCAAATTAATCCCATTTACCGCTGGGCAGGGGATATGAATAGAACCTTCTTGGAGGAAGACAGACAAATAGCTAACAGACATTTGAAAAAAAATGCTCATCATCCCTGATTGTCAGAGACATGCAAATCAAAACCACCTTGAGATATCACCTAACCCTAGTGAGAAGAGCCCACATCATGAAGTCGCAATGTTGCAGATGCTGGTGCAGATGTGGAGAGAGAGAAATACTTTCACACTGCTGGTGGGACTGCAAACTAAGACAACCTTTTTGGAAGGAAGTATGGATAATCCTCAAAGAACTCAAATTAAACTTCCCATTTGATCCTACAATCCCATTTCTAGGCATCTACCCAAAAGGAAATCAAACAAACAAACAAACAAAAAAACATTTTATCATGAGAATATTTGTACTGGAATGTTTATCGTAGCTCAATTTATAATTGCCAAAATGTGGAAACAGCCTAAATGCCCACTGACCCAGGAATGGATTAATAAACTGTGGTATATGTATGCCATGGAATACTAATTAGCCATTAAAAATAATGGAGACTTTACATCTTTTGTATTAACCTGGATGAAGTTGGAACACATTCTTCTTAGTAAAGTATCACAAGAATAAAGAATAAGCCAATGTACTTGATACTAATATGAAGCCAGCAGATGATCTAATACATGCCCACAAAAGAGGAAAACTCAGTTGAAGGTAGAGGTTGGAGACTGAGGGATCGAGAGAGACGAGGTGGGAGAGGGAAGGGTGTGTTCCCACTTAATGCACACAATGTTAGGTGTTATGGCACACCTTTTGGGATTGGACACAATTGTAAGAGGGACTCTACCTAAAAAATGCAAATGTTATAATCTAATTCTGTATACCCCCCAATTAACCTGAAACAAAAAAATTATAAATTAAAACTTAAATAAATTGCAGTAGTTAGAATAAAAAGTGATATTTTAAAAAATATCAAAGTCATGTTTCTGCATTTGCCCAGTCTAACTTATCATTGACTTGCCAGTGCCTACCACTTTGCCTAGAACATAGATAGCATTCAGTAAATTTTCGGAGGACAACAAAACAAGAGAAGAATGAAACCATAGGGTTACAAAATGACATTTGCTTCCACCTCCTTGCTGCCCTTGGGTACTTTCCATATGATATTAATTATTATTATTATTATTTTTTTGTAGAGACAGAGTCTCACTTTGTCACCCTCGGGAGAGTGTTGTGGAGTCACAGAAACCTCCAGCTCCTGGGCTTAGGCAATTCTCTTGCCTCAGCCTCCTGAGTAGCTGGGACTATAGGCGCCTGCCACAACGCCCAGCTATTTTTTGATGCAGTTTGGCCGGGTCCGGGTTTGATATTAACTATTAAAAAATTTTGATAAACTTGTGTTCCCAGTCTTCCTATGCTTTGTTCCAGTATGAGGAAATTATCTTCAATAATTTTTAAATGACTTGTTTGAATTTTGATGATCTGGAAAGCCAATGTCATCATCTGAATGAGCCACAAAATGAAAATTGAATGCTCTTTTGCCACTCAGTGCCACCACTGGGCTGGTGCTGTGGTCATAGTGGTACTGTATGAAAGTCAAATGACAACACTGGTGAAATAAAAATCTTATGACAGAATAACCAGAGACAAGTGGCAGGTAATTGAATCCTCATATGACTCATGTCAGAATAGCACACTATGTCTTACCATTGTCCAGGGAGGGAATTTCACATGGAAGGGGGTAATTTTATCTCAGAAAACACTAAAATCCACCCTATTAAGAGACTTAACTGAATTGTATGGCTATAAGGTTTTATTTGAATTTAACAGATAAATCCATTTTGAATTTAGTGCATAAAAGTTAGCATCAAGAGTGTATCCATTTATAGTTATATGTAATTTCATATACAGTACATGATATATTACATGTAATATATAAAAATGACATTATAAAAATAATTTGCCAGCCTTGGGAAAGGAGGGAGGTCTATGAGAACATTTCCTTTTTTACTTTAGATGGTGTGTGGGTATTATTCAAGGTGGAGACAAATGGTCCAGCTCTTACAGAAAATACATTTGTGCCAGTGTAGCTGCCGTCACTCCCCTGATCGATTCTAGCAGCTGCGTCTGTGAAAACCTTCTCTCTTCATACATATGGCATCATCTGTACAGTGCCATCACTCTCTCCTTTCATATGCATTAAAATCCACCTCGTGTGCCTTCTGCTTTCAAATACTGCTTGGAAGAAAAGATGTTTTATTATTTGTTCACTATAATCTACTTTGTTGATTCTTGTCATTGCCCTGCTTTAGAAGAAGACCAATGATGTTTTTCTGCAGGTAGTATTTTTATGCTTGAACTCTTTTTTTTTTTTAAGTATAGCTATTTCTTCTATTTCACTAGCTGTAAATGTTTCATTCAATATTTTATAGCCCCCTGAGTTTGGCAGACATTCCCTGTGGGGATGTTGACTTCTTAGTGATGGTTCCATTTCTTCATTTTTTAGAATCATGAATTTCCAACGCATTCTACATAAAGCCTACAGCATGAAACAGGGGAAAGAAAATGAGCCCAAGTTGTTACTCTTTTCCTACCCATATTAGAAAGAAAAATGGTTCCAATCAAAGGCACTAGAAAATAAAGAAATGTTATGGGAGATAAACTGCACCATCTAGCAAGCATGAATCATATTCTGTACCACAAGGTATGCTGCCTGAAAGTATACTATCTGAAATCAAAAAAGAGAGTCTCTGAACTTGAGTGAATTAGCTAAAAGCATATTTTCTCCAGGGAATCCAGTCACTGCTGCTATCACTGAAGACAGCCCTGAGAATGGTCAATGTTTTACTAAAGCCTGTTGTTAGTTGTGCTGACATCTTTACATTGACCTGGTATTATGAGAGAATCAAAGGAGTTCAGAAAATTAAAATTCTGATATGCTCAAAACTAAACCTTGATTCAATGACAAAAATAAAACTGGAATTCTGGAAGATACTGAATGTTTAAGTGTTCACTTTTAGGAACTATTCTCAGATAATTATTTATCTATATATCATAGGACTATGGTAAGTAGAAGAAATATGATCTATGTATCAGAATCATGAAATAGTGTCATTAAAATGACATTTTTCTCTATTGAGAATACAAGTACCAAATTGTGTACATGTAGCAGGTTTAGGACAATTAAGTTCAGTGATTATTACACATGGCCATTTTTTTCCTTCAGAATTTACTTGTATCAGTTAGGTTTTCCAGGTAAGCAGAAAAAATATATCTCTATCTGTATGTATGTATACAGAGAGAGATGTATTATAAGGTGTTGACTCATACAGTTACGCAGACTGAGTCCCATGATCTGCTGCCTTCAACTGCAAGCAGAAGATTTAGGAAAGTTTGTGTTGTAGTTTGTAGGCCTGACAGCCAGAGAGCTGATGGTGTAGACTTAATTTTGGTCTGAAGGACTGAGAACCAGGAGCACCTCAGGCAGAGGATGATGAATGTCCTGGCCCACCCAGCCAGGAGGAGAATGAATTCAACCTTCCTCTATCTTTCTGTCCTACTCAGGTCCTCAATGACAGGACGATGCCTACCTATATTGGGGAGGTCCACCTGCTTGACTCCAGCTGCTGTTCAAATATTGGTCTCTTTTAGAAAAACACCCTATAGACAAAATAATGTTTTACTAGCTATTTGGGCATCCTATGACCCAGCTGATCCATAAAATTAACCATCAATTGGTTCAGCAGTTATTTCAATTCTAAACTTGTTAATGTATGCAATTTAACAGCACACATCTGTTACTATTGTTTTAAATAACTATAAATAATTTTACTATCACTTTAAATAATCATCAGTACTGTTTTGCAAATAGAGCAGGGTCACTATTGTATGCTTAGTCATTCTCTCCAAGGGGTATCCAACCTGTGGCCTGTGGGTCATATGCAGATTATTTGAGGACTCTTTGCTTATAGGTGGTATCAGATATCGCAAAAAGTATGCAAGACTTATTTTTCCTTATCAGCCTTCATTAGCATTTGTGTATTTAATGTGTGGCCCAAGACAACTCTTATTCTTCCAATGTGTGGCAGAAAAGGAGAAAGGCTGAACCCTGTTGCCGGGATGAATCACTCCTGGCTCCTGGTATTTCCTATAGGCCAGAGATACCAGACTTCAGTCTAGGAAATTCTGATCTTCTAGGATTTCAGAGCCCAGCTTCAAAAATCTTCAGGGGCTCTTCTCACTTGCTGCCTAAGTTGAAAACCTCTGGCATAAATATAAGGTTATAATGAAACTTAACAAAAATAATCAAGTTTTTTCCAATAACAAACCTGAATACTTAACACACATTGTTTATTCTGCACAACACTTATATGAGTTAGGGGCGAGTACAGTTTCCATACAGCAGATGAGGAAACTGAGATACGGTCAGCCTATTAACAACTGTTCTTGCAGGACCAGCTGAGAAGACTAAAACCTGCATTGTGCCTGCTCAGTCTTATATAATACAGAGGACTTGAATGGGTAGCGTCTTAGGACTTTCTGCCATAAGTTACAAAGAGTGTCTAGAAAACGTTCCCTGTCCTCTCGCCTGGTGTGACTTTAGTTCCTGGGTATCTGATTTCATGCTCCTATTTTTCAGCCTGAGTGTCTCTCACTAGTCCTTGCCTCCTTGGTTCAGTGACAGTTCCAGCAAGTCCAGCTGTCAATTTGAGACCAGTGGGCAGAAGGCCTGACCTCCTGCCAATAGTTGTTGGTCCTGACCCTTATAGATGGACCTGTCTTCCAGAATCCCCTCAAATTACTTCACATGACCCATCTGGATCTATATAACTTGCTCTTTTACCTAATGCCGAGAAGCGTGACTCCTTTAGATCAATATCAATACAGACTAGACCATGAGTGACTATGACCCCTTAACTTGTGAGCTGGACGCTCGTTCTTCACAGAGGAGGTCAGCTGACTCTTCTTCCACTCCTGCCAGCTCTGGCTACTTGCTGCTTTCTCTCAAACAGCTTCTGACTTGAGCTGCTAGAGGCCTCGTTTATACATAGCTACTCTATCTATTTATGCAAAACATTTGCAACTACAGCTTTTAAAGGAAGCTTCCCTCTTATCAGAAAATTATATTCAATATTCTAGATAATTTTCTGAGAGTAGAGACTGTAGAATAAGCTAGTAAATAGAAAATAGTATGAGAAGAAAGCACAATTTATACATGCAAATATATTTTTAAAACTGCTAAAATTAAAAGGAAAAATCTAGATTTTTCTGACATAAAATAGGATCAGTTAATAATTGCATATTTGCCAATAGGTGAATGAGGTAACTTCTTCAGTGACTGTAAACTACATAATTTCATTTAAATTATAAAAACAATATATGCTTATTGCAGGAAAATATACAAAAGCAAGCAAAAATATTGAGTGATCCTATCAATAGATAATCACTAATAGTATAATTCCTTCTGAGCTTTTTTTCTAAGAATGTGCTATATGATGTCAACTATGTGTGTATGAGGTCTGACCCTTAGGTTTACAAACATGGCACCATGCACTCACATTGGCAGCACTGTACTAACTACATAGTAAGGTTTCATAACCTTGGTATGTATCAGTGTCTCAGAGTTGCATCAAAATATGTCAGTGTCTTGCTGAGTAGCATTCATTATTTTTGTTGCATGTTTTTCTGAGCCATTGTGAGAATGTCAGAGCTTGAATCAGATCAATGAACATATATTCGTGATTTCTTGTTAAACTTGGCGAAAGTGGAAGTGAAATTAGAGACATGCTAGTCCAAGTTTACGGGGAAAAGGCCCTAAAAAAATGGCAGCGTACAATTGAATTAAATGTTTTTCTGAGGGGAGGGAAGGAGACAAGCAGAACAAGCAGAGCAGATGAAAACATTGCAAAAAGTCATCAAATCGTGTGTCAAGATCATCAGCTGATTATGAGAAGTGTAGTAAACTAAGTAAAGCTCAACAGAAAAGCATTTAGGAAATCTGAATTGAAAGTCTTGGCCAACACCTCCCAGCTCCTGTGTCATGGTACTATACCATCTCGCACGGCCCTGTGTGTGAGGGAGTTTTCAGTCAGTGAGCTAAGAACTGGGTTGGAACACCCTCTCTACTCAACTGATATGGGCCCAAGGATTTTTTTCTTTACCCAAAGACAAAGGAAGTATTGAATGTAAGACATTTTGGTGAAATTAAGGACATGAAAGGTAATACGTCAACTGCTTTGATGGCCAGTCCAGAAAAAGAGTTCCAAACTGCTTTGAAGGGTGCACTAGGCACTGGCTCTGACTGACACTCGTGCACAGCTCCTCCAGGGGAGAACTGTGACAGTGACTACTGAGCACTGAGGCATGTCACACCTTTTCTAGGATGAGTTGGTGAACTTAATTGTCAAAACTTCATATAGTTGTCTATACTTATATTTCATACACATATGTGGTACTATATTAGTAATGCTGGGTGATATAGATATTTGTATACAGAACTCTATCATTTAAATGGATTCTGTCCAAAATTCAGGTGTTACTATCCTGATAGTAAGACGGATGGCCTACAGTAGGTAAGGAAGCCATGATGGCTCATCTCTCACAAAATGAGATTAAGGCCCTTGCAAAGAGGTTTCACATTGCTTTGGGCTGTTTCCTGGCCTTTCCTTTTCCCCCTTTCTACTATGTAAGGATACAGTAAGAAGGCCCTCAACAGATGTCAGTGCCTTGATCTTAGATTTTCCAGCCTACATAATAAACTGAAAGCTACAAAAATAAACTGAAATGTTTGTATGTTTGCTTATACATACACACTTGGTATACGGAAGACACGATTTTTGTTACTTTGCTTTATTTTTTTAGCAATTTCTCTTTCATTTTAATCTACAATTTTGGTCAGAACAGCTGTCAAGTACATAATTTTCTTGCAAGAGGTTTTTTTTTCTTTAAATACAGAAGCTAAACATAGAGTGGAGATTCTTTTGCATGGTCTGTCAGGACATAAACTTCCCTAGGACAGAAGACATAAGGGTGTAAGAAGAAACTATAGCTTCGTGAGGACAGAAATGGGAAGACTAAATGACTGGACACCTTATTAATCTCGATCACCATGAAACACTCGGCAAAGGAGTGCACTGAATGTGACTGAGAGTTTTAAACGTGGATGAACAGGTTCAAATGTAAACTTTACCAATCATTATCAGAGTAGCCTTAGAAAACGTATCTATCCATTCCAAGCTCAGTTCTCTCATCAGTGAAATGACTATAGTTTATCATTACTTCACAGAGTTGTTATAAATATAATATGAATAGCATTTACTAATGAAGTCTGCACAGACTGAAATCTCAACACAGAGTAGTTTTTTTATCTCTGTACTTAAAACCGACTCAATGGAGAGGGTAAAGAAGGAAACTCCATTTGATTCCTGCTCCCTGAGGCGATAGGTAACTAGGATCAACTCTTAAGGTCATTTCGGAAGGTGAATGACTCAACCAGAGGCCCAATCCTGTACATTCATTCATTCACTCAATAATGACTTAAATGACTTATTAATCTCCTGTTATTTTCCAGGCATTACAAGAATATGGCCAGAGATGCTACATAAGATGCTACTGTGTGCATAGACATTTGACATCCAGATGCATGTGCACAGTAACTCTTGAGCTATTTGAGGAAGGTGGTACATCTTCTTGCTGGGTAGTGGAGAGAAAGTGTTGTAGAGCAAATGATGCTTAAAACAAATTTTGGAAATCAATTAAGTATTTGCCAGGCAGATGGGGCTGAGGCAGAATAATAGGGCTTCTTACCAGATGAGGAAGCAAAGGTGAAGGGGATTTGGAGAGAGATACAGGAAACTATAACTACAGCACTGGGTATGAGGTGCTAAGGAGAGGAAGATGGGAGACAAGCTTTTAAGGGCGAACTCCCTTGTTTCAAGGGAGATAAGCTTTCAAAAAAAGCAGAAATTAGCCGAGAGTCTGAAGATAGGAAATGTGAAATGGATTCTACGATGATTTTGAAAAGTAATGTACTGAATACTTTTAAGCCATGATGTGTAGTTTAACCATGTTTTTTGAGAAAACTCCCTCTGGCATCATGGTTAAAGGCAAATTGAAGTGGTGTAAATTCAGACATCGAGACTAAGATTATCATAAGTCTTCAGCCTGAAATGAATGAGTGTCTGTGCAAACAGCAACATACTGAGGCTCCATGTTGGCTTTTTTTGTGCTCTTCAGGAGACATTTATGCTTTCCGGATCTGGAAAAGTCTATAAACTACTTTATTTCCTTCGGGATAATTTAAGATACGCTAAGGAACATCTTGCAGGCAGAAATCTGCCCTATGAATCTGGTAAATGCAAATTTACTAAATATGTTTGAGAGTTTCAATTTAGCAAGCCCAAACAGATGCTAGCAGAGCAGCAATAAAGCTGAGGACACACAGATTGGCCACAGCAGAAAGCGGGCCCCACCACAGAGACTGACCAGCTCCGGGGAACACACATGGTGATGTGATCATCAAACGCCATGCTGTTCACACTCAGAAAAATCTGCGTTGAAGTGATAGAAAACTGTTGGATTAGGCACTTCCAGTGCTTTTCCTAACTTCCCATCTTAGCATTTTGCGCAGCCAGTGCTGATTCCCTAATATTTCCTTTGACTCATTCAGTGAGTTTAACACATGGTTTTACTGATAATCTTGGTAGATGGCAGACCTAAAAAGTGGAAGATATCAGACTAAATTTTATTTATTTTCTTTTTAATTTCTTCTGACCTCTTTGCTGAGGACTTTCATGAACATCTGAACAGTGAGACATGAAGTTCACTCACTCTTCTGCAGGATTTACAAGGCATAGATAAACAGGAAAGAGAACTCATGACTGACCAGTGAAAGTCATAGAAGATGCCGCCTTCAGGTTTAATACGGGCTGGCTTACCTCCATTGAATGGACCCAAATCAGTGAAGAGTACAAAAGTTGGCTGCATAACACAGATCAATCAACTTTACCCTACTCTACTTTAATCTCAAAGGATTATTACCAAATTTACTTCATGTGAATAGTGAAAAAAGAAATCAAAATGCTGCCCCGAAAGCAAATCAATTAACATGTAAATACAATAAAAGTAGTAGTTCCCTGAACTTAGAATCTTTTAAAGTTATTGTTTAACAGGGTATTAATTACTATCAACATGCCTGATTGGCTTTATTGGCAAAATTAAGTCTCTCCTTTTAGTATAAGTTATACACTAAATGATTTCTGAATTTCATAGTTTGTGAGGATGAAGACTCATGAGTTCCATTTTTCAAGAGAAGGTAAAAGCTGTAGTAGAGCATCTAAAAATATAGACTCCATTCTTGGTTAAGTCTCTTTTTATTCTGGGCTGACTTGTTACTCTGACAATGGGGAAAAAATAGAGAAGTAATTTTCTACTAAATTCATTTTCTCTTCAGTGAATCCAGAGAGAAACACATGATAAGAGTTATATGCCACATATGGATAGAGGAAAGTGAGCATGCCGCATGAGTATGGAACTTTATCCTCCTCTTTAACTAACTAACTGTGTGGCCTTGGTCAACGCCACTAATCTCTCTAGGTCTTGTGCGTGAAAATAAAGTAATACATTAGACTCAAAGTAACAAATTGTCAACTATGGTAGGTTGGAAGAAGGTACTTGGTGATACGTTGAGACAGAAATGTCAGCTTGTGTCATGGCCCCAAAACTACAAATGCGGGTAGAGGTGCAGTGGTTCATGCTGTGGTCTTAGCACTTTGGGAGGCTGGACTAGGAGGGCTGCTCAAGCCCAGGAGTTGGAAGCTGCGGTGAGTTATGCTGATGCTACTGTGCTCCAGCCTAGGTGACAAAGCAAGCCCCTGTCTCTATGGGAACAAAGAAAGACTAGGGATGCGTAGAGATGTTAGCAGTTCAAATGATTCTCATTTGTTATTCCTAAATTGGTTTATCCCTGAGTTATTTCTCGTGGTAACTCTCTCACACTCTATAATTTAACCTCAAGGTAACAGGTAATCCTGAAACATGTAAGGAAAGTAGGCTTTATTACATGTATACATGTATACCATGGAATACTATGCAGCCTTTAAGAAAGATGGAGACTTTACCTCTTACATGTTTACATGGATGGAGCTGGAACACATTCTTCTTAGCAAAGTATCTCAAGAATGGAAGAAAAAGTATCCAGTGTACTCAGCCCTACTATGAAGCTAATTTATAGCTTTCATATGAAGGCTATAACCCAACTATAGCATAAGAATATGGTGAAAGGGGAAAGGGTAAGGAGGGGAAGGGGGAAAAAGGATGGGTGGAGGGAGGGAAATTAGTGAGTCCACACCTATGGTGCATCTTAGAAGGGTACAGGTGAAACTTACTAAATGCAGAATACAAATGTCTTCATACAATAACTAAGAGAATGCCATGAAGGCTATGTTAAACAGTTTGATGAAAATAGTTCAGATTGTGTATGAAACCAGCACATTGTACCCCAAGATAGCATTAATGTACACAGCTGTGATTTAATTAAAAATTAAATTAAAAATTAAATTAATTAAAAAACAAAAGGAAAGCAGGCTTTAGGAATCTCAGTACTTAAAAATATTACCTCAAATTCCACTGTCTTATACAGTGCCTCAATCTCTCTCCTTTTTTCCTTCTTTCAGTTAAGACAATGAAAGCAGCTATTATCAGCTTGGACTATTACTAACCATTACTACCATGGTTCAAATGGATTAACTGTCTTTGCTAATCACTGATGACAGAAAACCCTGGAAGAAGTTAGATCTATGATAAATATATTTGTATAATGACAAAGTAGATAAGTGATTGATGGACGTATGGAACATTGCTGTCAGTAAAGACGGTGTGGACTGAGAGAGACAGTGCAAAGCCCAGAAACCAGGAAACCACAGGACTTACCTTGCTGCCAAACACCAGGTGTGTGTCTGCAAGCCAGGTAGAGATTGGCCAAGTGATACACAGATTCCAAAGACAACCTGCCTGATTTTACAGTGCCACTTAAGGTCTGCTCTGCTAACATAAAAAAAAGTAGACTATAAAAAAAAATTAGACTATTTGTCAAGTTTGAATATGTCAGTAAAGATATTTTTACTAAGAAGTATAAAGTGCATGGTTCCACCTTGCTAATTTAGATTAAAAGAACTAAATGTAAATAGTAGAATCCATTCATCAAAACTAGAATCACCAGTCCTAGGCATGGCATGGTTGAATCTTTCTATGCACCTTTAATATCAGTTTGAGAATAATAATATATCTGATTATGTAAATGTTTATAAATATTAACATTAAAATGCATTAATAAATATTTAACATGGCAATGAGAAAATATAAATCATACATTTTGTGACCATTTAAAACGAAATGTTTATACTAATTGGATGAAAATATAGAACTCAATCTAAATTTCAAATATTTGTTAGAGGCTAAGTGAAAACAATTATTATTATTTGTATACTTATTTCTCTCTCTTAAACATTATCTATGGATAAGGCTTTATATAACATTAAATATTTATATTGGCAAAACATAGATGTTTATGAATTCATGTCTTTTTTGTGCATTTAAAATGTGATTTACAGTTGAGTGATAAACAGTGTATATATGTGGCCCATGGCTACTATCTAAAATTTTCTTTAAAGAAGAGAACATTTGCTAACCTAAAAAAAGGTACAGTTTATTCATATCCACCCCTCTGTCATTCTACAAATATACACTGTGGTCCTGGTATGTACCATATTTTACTTTGTATTTTCTCATAAATAACAAGTAATCTTGAATAAAAATAGTTTATTGGGGAAGCGATTTCAGGAACCACTAGGATAAGGGGGAAGAGAAACAGGGAATGACAAGAAGGCAGTGGGAGGTGCCTGAATGAGCAGATCACTGCTATAAGCAGGACAGTCTCAGCCCCCCTGGTGGCCCCTGGAAAACAACGTGTACGTAGAACACACTCATATTGATTAATGTCTAACTAAAGATAGAATATTTGTGTCCCTCCAAATTCTCCAATTCAAAAGTATGAAGAGGTAGGGCCTCTTGAAAGGTCATGAGTCATGAGGACTCCCCTCTCCTAAATGAGATTAAGACCTTTATAAAAGGAGCTTCCTTTGGCATTTGGCCCCCTTTTGCCCTCTGCCTTTCACCATGTGCAAACACAGTGAGAAGGCCCTCCTCAGACACCAGGTGCCAACTCCTTGATGTTGGACTTTCTAGTCTCCATAATTGTAAAAAATATCTAATAAATTTTTGTTTATTATACATTATTCAGTCTCAGGTATTTTATTATAGTGGTACAAACAAGCTAAGATACAGTTCATCCAGAGGTATCAATTCTCTGACACTTTTAGACTACGCATTAGGTATTGTCCCACAGCCAGCACCATGCAAAGCCATGATAGGGGCTGACAGCAAGAAGTACTAGGAGAAAGTGAACAGCTGTCATATTTGGTCAAGGCACAGGCAATATTTTCAACAGCCTGGGAGAATGCTACACATTAAAGAGTTAAAAAGGAAGCATCAACTCTGCCTTACTGGAGTTTCCAGTAGAATGGTTAAACCTTAAAAATCAATGATTATAATATAGTAAGAAAATGAACAAAATGAAGTTTATGCACAAGTAGAGAAAGAACTTAGGGGTCCTTGGAATTTCTCAGAATAATTACCCTGACATAATAGCCCAAATTGTTGTGCATTGTATGAATATGGCTGCTGCCTCTCATTTTTAATTTTATAGAGAATGGAAGAAAAATAGTCATTCCCAAGACACTTTGAATGATGAGACAATAATGTTATATGGCAGCCACAATTAAAAATGGCAGAGAGAATTGGTTACCTGTTGCCAGTAACATCAGAGGACGTTAAAGGGACTTTGCTGGAGCTGAATCCCACAAGTTCCTAGTGGAACCATATGGAGAAGTTCGGGTGCTTAATTAGCTTTTTTTGCAATATTTATAATGCAATCTGGTAGATTTCCTAATGTAAAAAAAATACATTTGCAGCTGTAGTCATATAACCTTTGAAACACTGGGATGACTTGATAGTCATTTGGAAAAACCTCCAGTGGCAAGGTTCAACCTATTAAAAAAAAAGAGTTTTGCTTTTCCAAAATAAAATTATCTTTTCCATTTATGATCTTATCAATACTACAAAGAGAGCTGAGGCTTATACCTAAAGCTGTCAGAGTTTGTAGCCATGACCACTTCAGATTAAAACTGGAGGCTCAGTAACGGCCTGTGTGGGGTAAACTTCTGTTCCCCAGAAGCAGAATTACTTCCTGTATTTTCCTTTGTTCATATAAAATATTCAAGCATTGGAAACAAGCATTTACACATAAATATGATTTTAACCATTCTGCACCATTAACTATATATGTAGAATAATCCTCATGAATCAGTAAATTTTATAATAAACAAATATTCAAAGTGAGGGAGCTTTGAATTATAGTTTCCTGTGCATTCTCTTCTAAATCTATTTATATATAATTCTTATATTTCTATATTTGACAATTAATATAAAATAATTCTTTTTATTGAGATTATAATTACTAGAACCCAGGGAATGATATATTCAATTGTTCAAAGACACCATCTTTTTTTTTCACCAATAAATTAGAAAGTGTGCTTGTTGGGAATCACTCAGATTCATTTTGTTCCCTAGCCTTCATGAATAAATGCATTTCATAATACTCTAAGGAGAAATTTAAGGCATCTTGCAAAAATATACACAATAAAATTTTATAAAAGTGGGTGAAGAAATCAGAAAAAAAAGGAAATGTGTATATGAGTTAAGGAGAATAGATACAAAGAAATGTGCAAGGTTAAATTACATGAAATTTCTTAGAAACGAGGCATAATTTGAATATAAACCTAAAAACGAATGCAAACTCATAACCATGACACATAGTTGATTCAAAGAGATTATCAGATAATGCTAAATAAAATGTTCATATAATCTGAAGGATAATAATGCAAAATTGAGAGACATATTAATGTAGTAGCATGCCCTCAAAATTACGTTGTTATAAATATGATAGATAATAGGTTTTTATAAGGCTATTTCCAATAGCCTCTTTATAGAAATTATTTATAATACTAAAACTAATAACTTTTATTGAGTTGTTAGCATGTGCTAGACACTTTACTAAGTAGTGTTTAGACCACATAACCATCATAATCACCCTATGCAATTGGTAAAATTTAATATCCACTTTCAACAGATCAGGAAAATGGCTTAGGAAAGTCAAATACATTGTCCAGATCACTTGTCTGTCAGAGGCATGGACAGGATTCAAACTGACTCCAGGCTCAGACTCTAAGATGCTGGACGTTAGGAGTTCCCAGGGAAGAGGACCTATGTCGTGAGTGGTATCTAAAACATATTTATCTTTATAAACAAAAATTCCAACAATATGGAGCTTATGAAAATGTTATAATTATTACAAGTAGAAATGTGCTTATGATATCCTAATATTTCTGCTTTCTAGGAGATGAAATAGAAATTCAGTCAACTACTCATAAGTCATCCTTTGAGCCATATAATTTCTTAATGTTCCCTCAAAAATAAGCGGGTTGCAGAACAGGTTCTTTGTAACTCATGGGTCAGCTTGCTATGTGAGAATGTTAGCTAGAAGACAACTAAACTATGGGGTGTATTTATATAAATAAGAGTTTGAAATTAAGAAAATGCATCACTCTCAGGTTTTAGGAGGAAGGGATAAGACACAGGCATTTTTTCCATTCAAAATTGGTATTAAATGACTAAGCAACAGGTTAAATAGGAAAGGTGTCTGAATTCACAATGATCTATTTCACCAAATTTTTTAATAAAAATTTGATATTATCACAATTTTTAAAATAGACTTAAATAAATTATTTTACATATTTACTTTTAAATTTAACAGTCATAAACCTCTAACTTGATTATATCATTAGTAATATTACTACTGATTATATTAATGATTAGAAAATACTTACCTAAGAACATGTGCATTATTGCCAAAAAAGAAGTCAAGGAAAAAATATTTACTTTTATATAGTATAACATTTATGTATTAAAGGTAGAAATCACTTTATCTAACATGATCATAATAGTTACTCAACATTGTGGATTTTTTTATTTTAAGAATTTCTTATGACACAATTTCTAAACATCTGAACCAGGTACTCTACTGCCCTCGCGTGGATATTATATAAATAGCAAGAAGAATAAGTGCATTGACTTCTAAAAAGGGTCAACAAAACGAATTTTGTCTAAATAAAGCCTGTTACCATGACCTGTTAAGTAAAAGTCTCACCATAAAATAACAGTCTGTCTTCTTTATAAGTTCACATTACTTGCTGTGAAATGTTCAGACACTGATAAATGGAGCACACTTTACTTGCAGTATTATGAACTATGAAACTCCTAATGTTCCTCTCACTTTTGAAATCCTAAGATGTGAAAGCATGTCACTATTTCCCTGGCTTTAGTAGTCTCAGGTGACTGGCAGAAAGCAAATAGTCCATTTAAATTACAAATCGTTTTGCCATGACTGACAAATTCCTTCGTGGAGCAAGAGGTAAGAAATCTTAGGAAACTGTAAATACACCTAGTAATCAAGTATAATGCTCAGCATGAGAGGCTAAGTGTGGTGGGCGGAGGGAGGGAATGGAAATGAGGCTGCTGTTTATAGTTGTCCAGGTTGTAGACTGCACATCTTCAGAGGATATAATACAGATTAGACATTTTTAAATGACTGCACATATGTAAATTATACCATTGAGATTTCTCATATTTTGAATCAAGCAGCTAGATCTTTTCCCCCAATGATATCACAAGAGATTAAGGAAGTTCATTGGTGATGATGTGGAAGTACAGCTTATGGTTAAGCAAACAGCTGGTAGGTACTCTGCCTCTATGGATCATTACAAGAGTTTTGAGACAGACTGTGTTATGGTCCATTATTTCGCTTTCAAGAAACACAGGGTCCTCTCTGATTCACCCAGGCAAGTTTCAACTTGCTCGGCTTATTGGTTTTGCTGGGTGGGCTTCATTTGTTTCTGTTCATGTAGGTTGTATGTTTCTTGACTTTTGTGTATCTCGAAATTTTCATAATGACCCACATATCCTCAATCTGAATGAGCACCTCTCCAGGTAACAGTTCTGTTTCTGTTTAGAATTTCTGGCTTAGAATTTCACAGGCCTTTGAAACATGATGTAAGCACTATTTTAACACTGCTTCTTGATTCCTTTTTCAATATACAGACATGAGCCTGTAGTCCCAGCTACTTGGGAGGCTGAGGCAAGAGAATTGCGTAAGCCCAAGAGTTTTAGGTTGCTGTGAGCTGTGACATCACAGCATTCTACTGAGGGTGACACAGTGAGACTGTCTCAAAAAAATACAAACATGAGCATTCCACATATACTTTCTACACTTTCTATTACTATTTCTATTATTCTTTTTGGAATTAAAGTTTTTAAAAATAAGTGCATTTTTTTTTTAAATTGTCAACCAGATTGAAACATTTGCAGTACTTAATGTGTAATCCGATAAAAGACACGAGAAATTAATACCCACTATTTCTACTTTTCTTTTGGATTACCCAATTCTAAATGAACTGAATATTAATATTCTCATATATCAAAGAATCAAGTTCAGCGTAATTGTTCTAGATGAGCTACAGAGCCCACCAATGAGAGGCCGATGTGATTTTGACAATAATAACTCCTGTGAGAGGAACTTGGCCATGATTTCTGCCTTCAGAAAGAATTTGTATGGAACTTAACACAAGAAAAATACCTACCTAGTCAGCTATTCAACATGGATTAAGAATATAAATAAGCATATTCATTACTATAAAACAAACTCAAAAGAAATATTAAACAAAAATAACAGATGCTGACCTATATCCAATTTGAACAAATCTCCACTAACTCAAATTTTTTTGGCATATGAGCTGAAACTCATTCTAGAGTAATTTACCCTATTTTAATGTGAAAACATGTTTTAAGCACACATAATTTGTGGCAGAAAGTGCGCTTGTGTTTTTTTCATGCTAAAATAGTTTATTATTATTATTTCTCATCACATTTTATTTATCTGTCTTAGCTTAATTGAGCTGCCACAACAATATACCACAGAGTATATGGGCTGAACAACAGACTTATTCCTCACCTTCCTAGAGACTGGACATCTAAGCCAAGGTGCTGAAGCTTTGGTTTCTCTTGTGCCTTTCTCCTGAGCTTGCGATGACATTCTAGGTTTTCATGTGACCTTTTCTCTGTGTGCTGCCTCTTTTCTCTTAGGAAGACGTCAGTCAGTCACATCAGATTAGGGCTCTATCATTAGGAGCTCGTTTAACCTTAATTACCTCTTTGAAAGCTCTATCTCCAAATACAGTTACGTGGAGGGGTGGTTAGAGCTTCAAGATAGGACTTTAGGGGAGACACAATTTCATCCACAACACATAGCAAAGCATTTCAATGTTGCAGCTTTAAATTCAGATTGCCATAGTTTGAATTACACCTGTACCCCTTGCTACCTACATGACGTAAGTCATCTAAAAGAAAACTAAGCTGTCGTAATTTCATCCAAATCTTGTGAGTAACAATATAATCTAGGCCATTAAGCTATTGCTTGTCTTATTTAATATATAAAAAAAAAGTTCTATGAGACAGTTTCTTTAAACAAAGCTCAAAAATGCATTCTTGTTCTCTTTTTATATTCCTAGGACATTTCACAGACCAGCCCCTTGCTCATTATTTTCTAAAATGAGTACGATATTAAAAACTATTACTCTTGTGCAGTGCCTGTGGCTCAAAGGAATAGGGCGCCGGCCCCATATGCCAGAGGTGGTGGGTTCAAACCCAGCCCCGGCCAAAAAAACTGCAAAAAAAAAAACTACGACTCTTAAACGTAGAAGCTTTGAGACTTATCTATTTTTATATCCATAAACCAAAATGAATAACAAATTATGTTTTCCTTTTGACTAGACCATACTCAAAATCTGTGGAACCACTGAAAATAACTGGAAATGCAAGATGGCTTCACATAAAAATTACTTGGATTTAAAGAGACATAGATGAAGTCACCTGGCTATTGACCACTGCGATTTATCTGTTTCTTTAAAATAAAACATTTTCATTTTATCAACTTCATTATTAAAGCCAAACTCTAGGAACGGCAATTTCGCCTTCCCTCTTTCACCTGCTCCTAAACACTCACTGTCTCTGTGATCTGTAAATAATTGACGAGCCAAGCACTGAGCACAAAAGCAAATAGATCAATAGTCCTGCAAGAGCTTGCATCAGGGAGAGCAACCCCACTTCTCTTTATTCCTGCCACAGAGGACCTCCTACCTGAATCAATTCACAGTCTGCAGCCCCCAGATTTAACTCCAGGAGCACAATCAGCAACTATCACTGAAGTCTTTGATTAAACTTTTAAATTACCTGTTAGTATGATGTAAATGTAAGAGGGCATTGATTAAAGAATCTTGAAATGATAACCTGTTAAATGAAAAAGGAAAATGCTTGGAGCTGGTCAGCCTGCAGGGCAAATGAATAGTGTGAACAATGTACCAAGGATCATCATGAATGCAAAACAAACCTTAAGAATACCTACTGGTCATCGTATTCAGGGACTTAAAACTTAAGGAAAGGTGTTGAATGGGGAAGTTCTTTTTTATAACGAAAAATGAGATCGATCACTGGTGAAACATAATCCTTCAAGACTGAAAAATGTTTAAGTCTTTTCCATAGAAAATTATTTGATTTTTCTGCTATAATTGATTGTGAATTTTACAGAAAAACTAATGGCATATCTCACTTACCCATAGCAGCATTCTCTCCAGTAAAGTTATAATACGTATACCAAATGAATTCATCCATTTGCTCTAGTTCACTTTACAAGTATTCTGCACAAAATATGTGTCAGCTCTTTTCTAGATATTAAAGACACAGCAGTAAATATGAGTGGCAATACTCTCTGCCTTCATGTAGCTTCATTTTAAGTGGGAAAAGAGAAAATAAATAAGATAACAATCACCATACAGGGTTTGTTGAATGGTGATAAATCCTATGCAAAGAAGGAGAATAGGAGTGTATGTAGGGGGAAGTCATAATTTGGATATAAAAGGGTCAAGAAAAGCCTACTGAGATGGCGACATTTTAGTAAAAAAGCTGAAGTTGGTAAGGAAAGAAGTCATGCAATTTTCTGAGGGGTAAAATGACTTGAAACACAGGCAACAACAAGTGCAAAGGTCCTGCGATAAAAATCAAGCTTCATGTGGGCTGGAGAAAAGGCTAACAGGGCAGTATGGCTCCTATGCTGTAAGCGAAGGAAAACGAACACGTTAACAAAATAACATCATCTAGAGGGCTTTGGAAGCCACTTTAAAAACTGCTTTTATTCCACTGCAACGGAAAGTCATTTAGTGGACTTTGAACAGAGGAACATCATCTGATTTCTGTTTTGATACAAACCCTCTTGCTGATTAGTTGAGGTTTGATTTTTGAGAGTTATTTGAACAGTATAAAATAGGATGGAATGGGAAAGGATAGGCTAGAACAGAACAGAACAGAACAGAACAGAACACCGCTTTGTCAAGGTGGGAAGAGTAGACCTTAAAGTAGGAAAATCAGGAGTTCAGTTCTGCAAAAGTTTCATTAATTCATTTACTTGTTTATATATTTATTTTTATTTATTGCACACTAGCGCAGACACTAAGTAGCAATAGGCTACATGAGTCTGGAGTACAGAAGATAGATCCAGGCTACAAATAAAACTTGGGAATCATCTATGCTTAGAAAATACTTAAAATCATGACATTAGATGAAATCGCCAAGGAAATGCACACAGTAGAACCAAAGAGGAGTTCCAGGGGCTAAGCTCCAACATTTAAGGGTCAGGCTGGGTGGTGAGAAAACAGCAAGACAGAGATATGGTCCGGAGGGTTGGAGAAAACCTAAGTAGGTAGAAGCTAGTGAAGATCTTTTAATGAAAAAGGAATGATCTGCTTATAAACAGTCCAGCACAATAAAGATTGAGTTGACCTTTAGATTTATCAGTATAAAGCTGCTGGCGACCTTAGAAAGGTCAGTTTCTAAGAGGAAGCAACGCCTGGGTAGTGGCAGAGAGATACTGGACAAAGCTAGCACAAACAGTTTTTCTATAAAGAGAAAGAGGTGGGTTTGGAGTAGAGAAGAAAATGAAGCGAAGAGAATATTGTTAAGATCAAACTACTAATAGGAGGTCTGAATATTGACGAGGAACACCCACTAGAGAATGAAAAGTCATGTATCAGGGGAGAATGGGAAAAACTGCTTCAGGACCAACTGGGACTAAAAAGAGGATAGAAGGAAGGGATGAGGGGAAGGAACGGTGAGTGCAGAGAGCAGATGCTTATCCACCGCCAGAGGAATGGAGACTCGGTCTGTGAGCACAGATGCAGGCAGATGGGGAGGTATGTAGGGAAACCTTGTGCAATTTTTTGTCAATCGGTTTCATTTTCATAATCAAATAGGAAGTAAAGTTATCAGCTGAGAATAAAGATGGGCAAAGCTTTTAGGACTTGAGGAGTACAAGAAAGTATCAGTCATCCAATGGTTTAGCAGCAGGGACAAAGCAGGTTAACACAGTATGATTACTCAGCAACACTAAGAGCCCACTAGAGGTCAATTATACTCAAATGTAAATGAATGTCTGTGTATATCAAGATATATGTTCACCTGTAAAGGTGCAGGTCTTAAATAGAGAATTGTGTTATTTAATGAGAGTTGAAATTTTTTTCCCATCAAGTGGAAAAGGAGAGAAATGTAGAATATATGCAAGAAAGTGATAATTATAGTGGCGTTATGGTGTGAATATTTGTGTCTTTCTCAAAATTTACTTGCTGAAATCCTAATCCCCACAGCGATGGTATTTGGAGGCAGGATCTTGGGCCATGAGGATAGATCCCTCATGATTGGGAGCAGTGCCTTTGTAAAACAGGCCCAAGGGAGGCATTTGCCCATTCTAGTGTGTGAGAACACAAGGGGAAGGTGCCATCAACGAACCAAGAAACAGGCCCTTCCCAGACACTGAGTATGCCAGTGCCGTGCTCTTGGGCTTCCACACTTTAGAAGTGTGAGAAACAAATTTCTGTTATTTATAATCCACCCAGTTTATGGTATTTTGTGACAGCAGCCAAGTGCATGAAAACAAATGGTAAACTGTATAATTTAAGCTGAATAAAGTGGGAACTATGAACAAGATGACAGTTAAGTTTCAGTAGGTAATTGATAGGATCAATGCAATAGATTCTTTTTTTTTTTTCCAACTATTACTTTATTTATATTACTATGCTTAAGTTACATGGAAAAAAGACAACCAAGCAATTCTGCCCATTTCAGAAAAGTTTCCAATCAACACCAATTATGTGGTGACAA